>JAPDKU010000152.1:0-32575 GCA_027569715.1 Hamigera avellanea
CCCCCCCCCCCCCCCCCCCCCCCCCCCCCCCCCCCCCCCCCCCCCCCCCCCCCCCCCCCCCCCCCCCCCCCCCCCCCCCCCCCCCCCCCCCCCCCCCCCCCCCCCCCCCCCCCCCCCCCCCCAGGGGTGACATACAAGTTGGGAAAGAGACAACGATGGTTATCGTCGTCAGCTCGAAGCCACGGTAAGTTGTTGTAACCCCATCCTCATAGGTCGTCGTTCTGGTCGTCAGGTAACTTTGCGTAACCGGCGTGCTCCAGGGAGGAATCGAGATGGTGGATGGGGTTTCAAGAGGCAGTGGAGGCATTATCAGGGAGCATGGAGGCTGGCATTGAACCACTGGTGAAGGCTGATCCCAGATGGAGGGTGCAATATAAACATCACCATCACCATCTCCAGGTCCACTTGAGCCTCCAGACTGTGGCGTGCACGCTGGGTCCGGACAGTAACCACGCTGACAGGTGTATTCACACAGGGGACCGTAGATGGTTGGATCCTGTCCGGGGCCAGCCACGCCAGTCATATCGGTGGCAGGATCCATGACATTCACTGCTCCCTGGCCTGTACAGGTACACGCGTTCATCGGACAGAAGCCATGTGTACAGCTGAAGTCACAGAGACCAGCGAGGTTGCCCTCGCCCTTTCCTGCAGTGCAGGCTGGCGGAAGGAAAGGCGAGACCGTCGGCGTACTCAAGGGAACCTCCTCAGTGCCACAGGCTGAGGGCGGACAAAAGCCCAGGTTGCAGTCAAACGAGCACAGTCCACTGTAGCTGGCCCCCTCGCCTGCGATGGGATAGCCGATCACACCGGTCGAGTTAGGCTTCTCGTAGCCCAGCCCCATTTCCGTGCACGTACAGGCTCCCAGAGGACAGTAGCTGTATGTGCAGGCAAACTCACACAGCCCAGCAAAGGTGTAGGCGCCTGTGCCGTTCTTACAAGTCTGCTCGGAAAGGAGGAGCATTGGTCTGGCTGACACCTTGCTGCCCGTTGTTGCACTGCCGACCCAGGCATTCCAGTTCTGGATTCCGTTGGGACAGCTATTCGAGATTGACTTGCCCCCAATCGTTGCGATCACCTCGTTGTCGCGGAGCAGCGACACGGTCACAGGCCCCGTGCGACCATCAAAGGCCACACTGCCATGGTAGACTCCAACACCGTCGTCTGGGACTGAAGACCAGCCGACGGTCTGAGCGGACCCTCCAATGGAAACAACCGCCCCAGAAAAGGAACCAAGCACGGCCGAGAAGAAGACTCGATCCTGGGCCATCTCAGCAGGCGGGAATTCAATCTGCAACTGCGACGCAGTATTGCCACTGGTGCCTCCACTGCCACACGCTGCCGCGGGGGCCAACCGATACCAGGCCACGATGCTTTCTTCAGTGACCTCGGCGGTTCCCTTTTCGTACATGTCGATCCAGAACGGTAGGGTAGTGCGCCAGCCATCATGGGGCATGTCAGTCACATAGTTGAATGGTGCTTCGCCAATCTCAAACGCCTCCATGGATTTGTCATAAAGAGGTCCGATATAGTGCGATTCGAAAAAGGCCTGTCGATTATGAAGGTCCTCCCGCGAAGCGCAACCCTCTACCATGAACTGTTCCATCTCATACTCAGCAACAAACAGACTCCTGATATAACGTGTAAGTCCTAGAGACCTTGCATGTAGAACGAATCCCACCGCTCGCTAATGGCTCTTGAAGACAAATGGACCCAGCAGCAAAGCTTGCTCAAGAACCCCACGACCATACCCAAAGGTTACAATGAGAACAACGCGCAGCTCATTCGCCGCAACCCTGAGACATATGTGTGGTTCAGCGTGGGCTACTGGTACTTCCAGCAGACAAAATGGAGCAAAGAGGCAAATCAGAGATGGAGCTTCCATTCAGGTGCGGCCGAATGGGTCTCGATCTAGTGGCAGGCAATAAGAAAAAGAGCAAGGGAGAATCTTCTCAGTGGAGAAAAAGAGACAACAATAAGGAGCGATGGCCATATAAGTTCGAATATACAACCCGAGACAAAGTAAGAGAAAAGAAATGAGAGGACACAGTATTCAAAGACGAGGCAGTGGCTTAAAACCATAAAACTCTTCTTTCCATTCCATTGCGCGGACTTCTTCGAGCCTTTCAATGAATTGCTCCATTACAGTTTCGCGGCCAACTGTTTTGTTCCTAATCTCGGCCTTCTCTGCATCCCGCCAGAAATGCGGCCACAGCATCAATTGGACTTCCTGGCCATGCAAGCATTCTGTTTGGGTGGCCCATAGCTGAACGGGAAGGTGTCTTTGCGGTACCTGACTCCGCGGAATACTAAACCCCATAACTGGTCCGCGAATACCCGTGAGTTCTGAAATCTGGGCCTGTTGGGCTTCGGTCATAGGTGCGGGAAAGTAGACCCAGAATAACTGGATGAAGGATAGTTGTAACGAGCGAAACCAGTGCGCATGGCCGTAAATTGTCTCATGAGAGGCTAGTGGTACTATTCCTCCCCTCGCAAGACTCTCCCAGTAAAGTTGGGCGGAAGGGGAGGCTGTGAAATCCCTTAGCTCTGAGGTAGTATACCATACTATAGGCATAGATTAGTATGGATGGATATATTAGTAATAGTTGTAACATTTGAGTTGTGACTTACGTGTTACCAGGAGAACTATATTCGGCCTCTCCCGGGCTCTTGCCCACACCGTTTTGTCGTGGCCTGCAGCGTGGACCAACGGCTGAAAATATCCAGCCCACTGGTCAGTATCAAGTTCCTCGCCCGGGGGAACTTGGAGCTCGGTCCAGACAGTGATTTTTGGGTCGTTGTCGTCGTTAATCAACGGATTCCTCCGGCCATAGTACGCCATGAAAGAAACATGAAAGAAAAGGTTGGTTGAACTTTGAAGATTTGGGGTATATGAAGGATCAGGAATTTCCTGCGAGTGGTCTGAGTTCGGACTTGGAATATATAGACCCTGGGGCACCGATATCACGTGATTGTACCAAGCCCGCGCGCGGACTGAACTTTACCCGTGGTCACGACCTGGACATTTCCCATGGTACCCATGGTGGGAATGTCCACGGAATTGGACATCCACCCTCCGGGATGATGGGATCCGATCTCCACGATGGGATTCCCATAGGAGTTTTTAGTCAGCACAGCCCTACAAACCCGTGCAGTTTTCTTGAGTATTTTTGGGTACTTCTTGATTACATGGTCTTCTTCGCAGTCGGCACTAGGCTCTAGACTCGTACTGTCACTTCTTCACGTGATATGCACGTGACGGCTACGGTCAACGGGTCCATCAACCTGGGAAAGACGCTGGAGTCATCTCCATCCTCCTTCAAACACACACAACATGCCCTTATCCTCTTCCCCTGCCACCATCCAAATCTCACCCGCCCACTTCCCATGCGACCTCCCTCACGTCGCCTCCCTGTTCGCCGCCTACGCCGCATCCCTCGGCATCGACCTGACCTTCCAGAACTTCGACGCCGAATTGGCGTCCCTGCCCGGGAAATACTCCCGCGAGCAGGGCGGGGCGCTGTTGCTTGCGAGATGCGTGAACCACGGCCCCGTTGGCGATGGTTCGGCCGTCCTGGGCTGTGTCGCTCTGCGATCGAACCCTCCGACCAAGTGGTGCGAGATGAAGCGGCTGTACGTCTCTCCCCAAGGGAGGGGGATGGGGATTGGCGAGCTGTTGGTGAAGGGGATTATCGAGCAAGCAAAGGCATTGGGGTATGCGGGGATGCGTCTGGATACGCTGGCGACCATGGGCGCCGCGCAGAGGTTGTATCGGAAATACGGGTTTGAGGAGATCGAGGCGTATTACGAGACGCCGATCGAGGGGACGGTGTTTCTGGGGTTGACGTTTTGATTCATCGGTGGTATGCATGTAGTCGCTTACTCGGTCTCACGTTACTGGGCTTTGAATTCTTTTGTCCATTCTCTCACCAGACACCTCTCGCTGATTACGTCGGGATACCATAGAACGCCGACGGATCGACCGACGACTGGAATACTCATCGAATGTAGGATACAGGCCACTACTCAATCAAAGCCATCATCTTCTTCCACCCCCTGCGCACCTTGGGCGGCCTCTCCGCCGCCAGCACCTCCTGCAACCCGGTCTGCATATCGACATCCTCGGGCCTCCACGCCCACGGATCCTTGCGGAACACCAGGCGATGGCCGAGATACAGCGCCAAAAAGGCCGGGATGCCGATGTACGCCGTGAAGAAGCCGCTGACGCTCCACCGGCCGGGGAAGAAGACCGAGAACCCGTTGACCAGCGCCAGCAACACGGTGCCCACGACGCCGACGTAGGCGCCGTAGGGCTGGATCGGGGAGGTGTACGGCTGCTCGATGCCCTGCGCGCGCACCGCCTTGCGGAAGCGCACGTACACGACGCAGCAGCACATCCAGGAGAGGAAGCCGGACGTGTTGGTGAAGTTGATGAGCCAGTTGAACACCACCGACGACGAGTTGCCCACGGACAGGTAGGCGAGGGCGGAGAAGCAGGCCGACGCGGCCACGGCGGCGTAGGGCACGCCCCAGCGGTTGCAGGCCTTGAAGACGCTGGGGGCGTTGCCGGCGACGGCCAGCGAGTACAGTGAGCGCGACGACATGTACAGGAACGAGTTGCCCGAGGACCAGGCCGAGGTCAGGATGGCGGCGTTGACGATGCTGTCCAGCACGGGGATGCCGGCGTTCTTGATGCCCACGACGAAGGGGGAGGAGCCGGCGCCGGCGCCACCGTTGGTGAGGCGCGCGTCGTCCGAGGGGCAGATGACGCCGATGGCGAGCACGCCGAAGACGTAGAAGAAGATCAGGCGGTAGATGTAGCGGCGCGCGGCCTTGGGGACGTTGCGACGCGGCGATTCCATCTCCCCGCCGCTGATGATGATCAGCTCGGGCGCGAAGATGAAGGCGATGGCGGAGCTGATCATGCATTGCACGAGACCCACGAACCGTCCCGCGTCGCCGTCGACGAGGTGCTCGTTGAAGGCGCGCGGATGGTTCCAGTAATGGAAGCCCAGTCGCTGGCGGTTCGGACCGCCGCCCCAGAAGAGAATAAAGGACAGCAGCAACAGGCCGACCAGCGTGATGACCTTGATGCTCGAGAACCAGAACTCGGATTCGCCGTAGAACTTGACGGGCAGGAAGTTCAGGGCGACGATCACCACCAGCATGATGGAGATCCAGACGGCGATGTGGACGGACGAGCCCCAGTATCCGATGACCAGCGAGGCGGCGGTGATCTCGTACGGCACCAGGATGCCCAGCGAGTACCAGTAGAGATAGCCCATGGCGAACCCGAGACTGCGCGACACGTAGCGGTATCCATGGTAGGCCATGGTGCCCCCGTGCACCGGCAGGTACGCGCCGATCTCGGCGATGGCCGAGACGAGGCAGTAGACCAGCGCCGAGATGATGATGTACGCCAGCAGCAGCGATGCAGGACCGCCGATGGCCAGCGCCTGGCCGGACCCGACGAATAGGCCGGTGCCGATGGTGCCTCCGAGGGCCCTGTTTGTTCATTTAGTTTTTATGGTTGCAGCGTCGACGTCGACGTTGGAGACGGGACGTACATCATCTGCACCTGATAACTGCGCAGACCACGCTGGGTCTGTTTGTAGCGCTCATCGAGGAGATCGGCTTCGACCAGCGACCGGATGGTGCCATGTTTCTCGTCACTGGGCTGGGGCGGGGGATCGACAGCCATTGCTGTGAGGTCTTTCGATTGATATCTGGGGATCGAGGTTGAGAGAGAGGCGAACGAGAGTAACGACCGCAGCGAGGATGTTGCACCGAAGCAGCACGAGGATCGGCGGGTTACTTATACGCGCAGGGAGCCAGCCAAGGAATCCGTATCGCGAACCTTTGCTGGCCTGGGACACGAGCGCTGTTCGTTATCTGCATGTCTGGGCGTTGGAGCAGTGCCATTGGCTCGCTGGTTTCTTTTGATTTCCGCGATCAAAGCTAGCTCTGCTTGAGCCTTGAACCAGCCAGGAGCAGTCATTTTGGAGATTGACGCGATCGAGGGAATGACAGGCTTGATTTCGTAGATTCCAACCAGTGCGACTGCAGCAACTGGCAAGATCTTTGTCGTGTTTAGTAGCTTAACCCCGCATATCCTCGGGAAGGATACAGTATTACAGTTTCGCTAAGAAGCAACGTTCCATTGCGTCTTGGCCACTACGCCGCGATAGGAAATCTTATGAGGAAATCTGCCAAACTTTGCACGCCCTGATTGGTCCATTAAGCTCTAAACCGATTGGCGCTTGGCACAGAGAAGGATAGAAGACGTGACCTTTGAGCCCGACTAGGGCTTTTCTTTCCGTTTAGGCTTAGTGCGTCCCACAATGTACCTCCCGAGTCCCCACTGCGCTTCCCAACTTAAATCTAGACTCCACAGCTAGTCCTACTAGTATCTCCACCGAGGCCTCATTTTCTTCTATTTAATTCAACAATAGTGGTGGCCCGTTCTAGACTTTGAAGCTTATCATCCAAGGGGTAACTATCAATCAGATAAGTTGACAATCCAGCCTCTAATCGTGCTTCTAATCTAATAACTTGGGCATTCTGCGCCAGTGTATTTTATTCGATGATTAGTTAACCCTTCCAATCAATAGATAGCCATTTATGGTACATGTCTACAGTACATTATCGCAGGATATAAAACCCATTCACCGTGACACTCCTATCCCTCATCTCGTCCATCGGCGTCCTCACGGCCAGCCGATGCAGCGGCACCTGCTCGACGAACCGCTGCGCCTTTGCCTGTGCATTCGCATAGCCGTCTTTGGTCTTGTCGAACCACGTCGCATTCTCTTTCGCCGTGGGCGCCCACGCCGGATGATCCAGCGTCGTCTGCGCAACCGTCGCATCGCACGCATCCGCCAGCAGCATCGCCTCGACCGCATCGCCCGCCATCCCTCCGCTGCCATCCACCGGTGCATCCGGTCGTAGAAATCCCATCACCATCACCTTCACCTCCAGCTTGCTCGCTGCAGGAAGCTGCACGTCGTCCAGCCAGCGCAACGTGGCGACCCGCTTCGTCGCCTGCGCCATGCTGACCGTCGCCACGCGCGAGGGATCGAGGTTCACCACCGACAACACCACCGCGTTCCATCCCGTCGCAACCGTCCCCAACCTCGCCCACCCGCAGTAATACCCATGCAACCTCTGCAGCACATGCCCCGGCACTTTGACCAGTGTCACCCTCGGAATTCCGACCAGACTCCACGGCTCGTCGTTCGGCATCGCCTCCGCCGTGGCCTGGAACTCCACCGGATACGGAGCCACGGGGCCCATCTCCAGTGGACTACTGCCACCACCCCCGCGAAGAAAAAACCCCTCCTCCTCCGCACTACTCGCATGCCCCCGAAAAAACGCACCCTGCACAACCGAGCCCACGCCGCTCATCTCGTACGCCTTCCTCGCCATCCCCTGCGTCTTGGTACTACTGGGCATCACCCTCCCCACCACCCCGGCCACGGGGCCAACGACCCTCTGCACCGCCGCCTGCGCATACAGGCCGGCCACCATCGCGCCCAGTTCCAGGGGCAGCGTGCTCAGACTGGCGCCGCGCAGGGAACTGGGATCCAGGGACGCCGAAAACACGCGGAACACGGGCGACGCGCACAGGACTTTCTTCCTTGCGCCGACGCCCACGCACAGCACCGCCTGGAAATACCCGTCCCCGGCCTCGACGGGGATGCGGAGCACGGCCGTCTCGCGCAGCACGTGTCGACTCCCTTTTTTCGCCGCAGCCGTGCGTTCAAACCGCGCCAGATCGCGCTGCCACGCGCGTTCGTCGGCGGCGGCGACTTGGTCCGCGCGCACGGGCAGCGTGGGGGTGACGTGCACCCAGTCGTCGTGCAGCTTCAGCACGGCTTTGGCGCGCATGCCGGTTTTGCCCGTCCAGCCTTTGCGTTGCAGCCAGTACGTGCGCTCGGCGGGCAGCGGGGCGGAGCTGAAGGTCGACAGCGCCAGCGAGGTGGCGCTGCCGCGGTAGAAGACGATGCCGTGCGAGTGGCGCAGGATGGTGAAGTGCTTGGTGGACGAGGTCGGGTGCGTGATCAGGCCGCCGAGGAAGTGCGAGACTTCGTCGTAGGCCTTTTGGGCTTTCGATGGTGATGGTGGTGGTGGGTGTTGTGTAGTAGTGTCGGGTAGATGCGTTGCCGAGCGGTGCATGATGGGATTGCATCCCGGCGAGAGATAAGCAGATCCGCCCTGGTGGACGTTATGGACCTGGGGACGCAGAGCTGGCGTCGATCGCGCAGATCGTAACGCGGGCCTGGGATGATAGTCATAATCATCATAAGGCGGCGGCGGAACCGGTGGGAATCCCCTCTCCACACGAGTCACTCCCGAGGATTGCATTTGCGGGAGATGGAGGTCATCTACGGCCAGGGGTGGTGGAATTGGATAGGGGCTGACCGGCTTGCGCTTGATGCGCAGCGACTCGGGCAGGTCTGGAGGAATGCATGGCGAGGGGGATTTGGGGTTAGGGTTATGATGTGCCATGTCGGGTCATGACGAATGCGAGGATATGACTGTCAAGTAACCTGACTGTCGGATGAATCAAGTATGAAGCCTGCGACGTGACGGTCGAGGCGTTTGGTGAGTGGCCGAGCCTTGGCTGATGACTAATCGCGCGAGAATAGTAGCCAGTTGCCACTTAACTTGGGGTTTAGCCGTCATTGCCTATATGCTGGATGGAGAGAGAAGCCCTAAGTCAATCGATCTGCCCCATACAGAACCTGCAAACCTGCTATATATCACCATAAACTAATCGTACCCTCGATCTTATGCCTATTGGTCCAATAGTTTATCTTCTCCCTTGCAAGTCGAATGCGAAGGAAGTGAGACTGGCGCCAGTATGTATTACAGCTCTGTGGTATGATCAGGGGAATAAACTGATTGCAAGTCATTTATTTCAGCACATCAAGCCCCTTCCCTCATTCTCTATTTTTAATGCCAAAGTGCTCGCCTAGAGCCACCGTTTCCCGTCACTTCCAGACGTGACCCGAATGTGTTCCGACACGGGGAGACCTCGTCGGCTGGCATGTCGTTTCTCGATTGCTCGTGCGGCTCGCATAAGAACTATCGCCACGGCAAACAAGATCAGCAAACTGTATATGATGCCTGTATTATATCGAGAGGGTTGACTCGTCGTGGCGATGACAGATCCTTGGGATGCGAATGCGACGGACGGACGCGCATCGCTCGTTTCGCGTGGTGAAGCCTGAACTATGGGATTGGGGAGAGGGGCCAGCGAATCTGCGTAGTCGTGGTCGTGAGGAGGATCATACTGCGGCGGTTCCGCTCGTTGGGAATTCCGATCGTGTTGACGAAGCCACCGCTCATAGTCGGTTTCCGGTCTCTGTCTGCGTTCGTGCTCTGCTTCTGATGGCACTACGGTCTGACTGGCCATCTCGATAATCAAGGTGCACCTGTCGGGGAGAAGGGGTGCTGGAGAAGTCAGTCTTCGAGAACCTGACCGTCAAGGATCAACGCCTACCCTACCTCGGAGATGAGCAATATGTCTCACGGATTGATTTCCTTGCCACGAGGGAAAAGCGATACTTGTTGTATTTGTCTGTGCCTCGAACCTGGAAGAACGGTCGATGGCAATCAAGCGTGGTGTTGAATAGTTGCGAAGATAAATACTGATCATCGACGGGGCGAGGCTGGCAGACTATACTATGGCTTGGGTGTTGTTGAGCGTTTCGTTTGGCGCCCGCCACTGCGAGGAAACTCCTCCCCGAGCACTCTTAATTAAGAGTGTCCAATGGACTCCATCCGTGCGTTGGACTTAAAGTTCAAACTTCAAACTATATATGGAGTGGAAACAAAGAAACCTTAAAGACGCGCCCCCCGCGCGGTAAATGTACTCGGCGGATAGGTTGTAAACTTGTAAATGTACACTTGCGAGTCATGAACTTGCAGGGATGAAGTCGTACTAGATTTATTTAGGTATGTCGCTGCACAGTCAGACTCACTGGACAGTCGCCCTTTTAAGAGCCGTTGTAAGAACATATGGCAGAAAAAACTGTGGATTCCGACCGTCAGCACCATGAGTACTGAGTCGTCGAAGATAAGATGCAATAGTTGGTTAGGAGCGAAATATGCCAACAACACCAAATGCCCGGATTCAGACTCTTGCTGCGAAACGGCTGAACAATGTCGACCAGATCGATTGTGTGCTGCCAATACAGACGCAGATACTCTTGTCCGCGCGACGTGCTTGAATTACCCATGGACGATTGATACGTGTGCTCAGGTCTGCCTTTATGGTATGTCCAGTCGCTTTTTCTCTTTCTTCTTCTTGTATACAAAAGAAAGCTCATTCCATCCCCAGATAACCCAACTTTTTTCCTTCCTCGCGTCAACATCTGTCCGGATGGCAGTTACTGCTGCGACAACGACCCAACGTGCTGCGTTGACAAACAGGGTTTCTTTCTCCACGACAATGGAAGCATTCGAGCTCGTGCAAATGCAACTTCCACCACGGTCTCCAGCATAACCTTCCCAAGTGCCAGTGCCAGTGTCAGTGCCAGTGCCAGTGCCAGTGCCAGTGCCAGTGCCAGTGCCAGTGCCAGTGCCACCGTGACAGCCTCATCCACGTCCGAGTCGGCATCTCCCACTCGACCGCCCGATCATCCATCGCCGGGACTGTCGGGGCCCGCCAAAATCGGTCTGGGCGTCGGCATCTCGCTTGGCGCAGTGTTTGTTATCGGTCTCATAATTCTCGCATGGCACATTCGGCGGCGGAAGCAGCAGGTCCCAGCAATCCAAGCGGCCGACCATAACCACGCTCCCTGGCCGATCGCCGAGTCGAAACTGTCCAGTGCCATAAGGCATGACCCGGCGGAATTGCCGCACCGTCGTCCGCTGGCGCCATCGGAGCTGGACGCCTATGCCGACGGATATCTGGTTGGAAGATAGGTTTGGAGGAGGGGGGCAGTCTAGTGCAAGTACATTAATGTATCTCAGTATATCAATTGCCGGAGACATTCATGGCGTATGTATGGATCAAATCATGGCACCATCCCTGGCTTGGATGAAACCGTCCATTTCACTTTTTCCATTTGCCATGGCACTCGTCGAGGAATCCGTCCCCGATTGAAAGCCACCACTTATGGTGAATCGACCTCAAGCCGGCTTCGTAATCTTCCCGACTCCCCACCCTTCTGATTCCAGTGCGACCCGAGATCCTGCCACGGCTGGATGATGATCGGATGTGTTGGCACGGACGATACTCTGGTCCTCGACGTGATGACCCCCCACACACAAATACAACGATGCACGTGGAAAGTAACGTGGCCTTTGACGCCGGATCGAGTGCCAGGACTCCATGTCTTAGAGACAGGCATATCGGTCGAAATAATGGCAGGTGGGTTGGTCACCAGGTTGCAATTTGCCAAGGAGCTGAGATCAGTCATCTCGACAACATCGACATATATATACCGACAAGGCAGTTTCCCTAAACCCCAGCGCTTGACCCGCCGTGGCAAAGAAGAATTATCCAGCGGTCAAATCCAGCTGGCAGCCAGTAGCCCTAAGTTAATAGATCGCCTATACGAAACCCGCAAACCTGCTATATCTCGAATAGTGGATTGCCATTGGCAAAGCGATATGCATCTGCGGGCAAGACGAATTTCACTGAACCGAGTCCTATATATATTGTTATTCTACCTTATACCTCTATTTTATTATAAACCAGTCGAAAGACCGAATGACCACTTCGATTTATTAACATGACTGTCAAGGTACCAATGCAAACTGTCATCATGGTTATTCATATACCTCGTGTTGGTTAACTATTATAGGTATTTCCCCCCACTCCTTCTGACCTCGTCACGTCCGTCTCTCCGTGGTTGTTGCCAGTTCGTGCCTGATGATCATCTCTGGTAGACGGTCAGGCAATCCGACAAACCGATCGGAGGATCATCCGAGCCCGAATGATTAATAGCGCATCTGCCATCCCTTGACCAGCATTTGGCATTTTAGACACCGATGCCGGTGTCCTCTACGGCGGTGGATCTCACTGCCTCCTAGGCTAACTCCTCCCGAGTAATGGATCTCCCAGATTGATCAGTTAGGTACCTAATTCAATCGGGATTCCCGAAGCGGTTCGGCGATTGCGAAGGATATCATGCATCTACCCGTTCGGGTATTCCGGATCCATGGAAATTGGAAAGGGTCGGGACGGTGGACCACATCCCTAATCGATGTGCCCAATTCGTGCCCGACCTCAGCCACGACTCCATCGGGACCATCGATTTCACCCGATGATGGGCATGCACATACTGCATCCATATATGCGAGAAGCAGATCGTGGGGCTCACGCGGCTAAATTAAGCATGTCTCCGTCATTGGGATCCGATTTCGTACTTGTGGAACCCGTACGCCATAGGGTCGAATAAGAATTATTGCTCTAGACTCCTCGGAGTGACATGTCTCATCCATCGGCATATGCGCTGTTTCAAGTTGCCCAAGTTGGCGTTGATGGTGTGATTGTGGTACCACCCTTCTCCTTTTTCCGGTTTCTTTTCTTATACCCGTCGCTCTGCCATCATCCAAGGCAGCCTGGATATCCTCCGGGATAGACAACCACCGACACGAGCAGAACTACACTCAGACTTTCCACGGGACGGAATTACGGACACGCCATGCTCGCCATGGGGGCTGGATCGGCCCAGTGAACGTTCGATTTCGTGAGCAAATGGGATTTGTGCCGTTCGGAGAATCACAGGCGAGAAGAACCCGAACAATGGCCAAGGTAAGTAACGGTGCTTGCATCCATCGCTTCCTCTCAACGGCATGCTCACGTCCCAGCCTAGACCTTCGGCATCCAGTTCGAAAGCGCCGGCACCTACCTCGTCGGCACGCCGTCCGAGCACATGCACGTCAGCTTTGACGAACTGATGGCCTTCTTCGGCGGCATCGTCGGACTCCTGGATTACGGGCTGACGTGGAAGGTCATCAAAGCGGCGGTGCGCCGCGTGCGCAGTCGCCGATGGGATCCCCTGGACGACAACTCGCACCCCGTGTGGATCGACAACTCGGGACCGACCTTTTACGAAATCCGCCACGGACCCGACTCGATCCGGGTGACGCCGGCGGAACTCGAGTCCTCGTGTTTCGGCAGGGTCATCAAGAAGCAGTGGGACGGTGGGATGAACGAGCCGGATTCCCGCTGGGTGTTCAAGTTGCTGCTGCAGGCGTTCTTCGCGGGGATTTGGAGGAATCTCTGGGAGTATCTGAACGTGAAGGTGGGAGGGTTGTGATTGAGTCAACCTTTTTCAACTTTCATGGCAGCTTTCATGGGGTGAAGCGGCTTCGACGATCCATACAATTCACGGTGCAGAATCGGACGGATGTCGTTCGCAAGCAAGCACCGTACTATTGACCTCCTCCATTGTGATGGAACAAGTCCTTCGCTGGAGCGACGCTGGGACGGGGTACCTTGGAAGCTATTTTTTCACCTTTCGATCGGACTGTGGCACACCTTGCGATGGGAAACTGCCCGATGTTTTCTTATGTTATAGCATGTATTCTGCTGTCCTTCCTTCTTGATTTGAATGAGATAGGCTCAGGGTGCGAAGTTCGCTGAGATACGGACACGCAAGGGAAGTCAAGAGTGGGTAAATAGGAGGTAGGCAGCAATCACCTGCCTGTTATCATCGAGACGTCATTTGTATAGTGAGAAAATAGAAGTTGACAGAGACTACCTCCTCACGATGCATCTAGTCTACTGATTCCCTCCCTGCGGCCCAGGTGTATAATCATCGGCAAACTCCTCCCTCTCGTCATACTCCCACTGCTCCAAGCGCCTCAGAAACCCCCCCTCGATCAACGCCATGACACTCTGATACGCCACCATCTGCGTCCCCATGCCCGGCTGCCCGAACCACGGCGCAATCGGCCCCAACCCCACCTCAAAACTCCGCGTCACCTCGTACACGTGGTAATTGAACGGATACTGGCCGTCGTACGTGATCAGGTTGCTCGGCGGCAGCGACCGCTCGATGTACGGCGCGCCCAGCGGCGCCAGGAACGAGCCGTACTCGCTGCCGAACCGGTCCAGCTTCTGGCCCGCGGGCAGGGTAGTGTTGCCGACGATGGGCAGGTTGTCGGTGTCGACCACGAACCCGTTGGCGGGTGGGTAGATGTATTTCCCCTCGGGAGCGAGCGAGGTGGTCCATTTGGACAGGAACTCGGACGGGCAGAGGTCGCCGAAGCGCGAGTAGGTGCGCAGTTCCGTGCGCAGCGGGAATTTCTGGGGCAGGATCACTGGGCCCAGGCGAGAGTCGCCGCACACGTAGCTGGCGTTGGTGAAGGGGATGCCTTTGCATGGGTCGGTGCAGTGGGAGGGGAAGATTTCCTGGATGTTGTTAGAGGTAGTATGAGAATGGATGTGGACAGGGGAGTGTAGATACATACCGTGCGAAGCCCTAACGAGAGGACAGTCGATGGTAAGAGAGCGCCGAGGGCGAGGAGCGAAGGGAGGAATTGCGAGTAATGCATCTTGCAGGTGGTGATTCTCTCGTCAAGACTGGGTTGTTGGCAGGCGTGGACATGGTATTTATTTACCACCACACTCACTTCCCATTTTGCATCAACGCAAACACGACCACGTCGGACGGCCTGCAGATAGATCCTCCAGACTACTGAGCTTGGCGAGGGAAACTCCATTCGAACTGGCCAATGGCGAACCGCAGTCGCCATAGTTCGGTTACCTGCAGATGAACTATTGGATCTCGTGTCGATCGGATGCCCGATATACGGGGGAACCAGCCAGCCATACTGCCATATTATTGCAGCCATAATATTGCACGCCTTGCGGCAAGTGTAGCCAAGGAATAAAAACAATAACAAAACATACAACAGTAGGGATTCGCTGGTGGTCACCCACCCAACTACTAACCTACCGGCGTGAGGCTTGAGTACGGCTGAGCGGACGGGAAGCCCTATTTTCCTCACCCTGTGGTCGTATGTACTTGACGTGCGAGATGACTTGAATGAAGTGTCTGCTGCAGTCACTTCTAGCCGAATGATACCACTGAGACGGTAGTTGATGAAGATAGCCTAAGAATAAGATGAACCCTAAATGCCTCGCTGTCAAAGGAACGACAGAATTAATCATTAACGTGGTAAGTGCGAACAAAACATAGGGCGAACGTAAAATTCATATAGAAGGTCTGGCTTACTTTTAGAAATTCAGATTTTGCCCGCTGGATAAGTTGTACTTTTTATAAGAAATGAAATATAGAAAGACAAAACTGAGTCCGAGGTAAAAGAGAAAAGCTATACTGGTTGATAGCACTAATATAGTGAGAACCCTTTAGTTTACTGATAATTGAGACGTAATGAACTAGTCACAAAACAAGTGGGGTCTATGTGGAATCACTGGAGTTACAAGTTGCAACTTGCAAGCAGAAGCCCATTTATGCTTACTTGAAAGTGAAGTTTCCAATTCAATCTATCTATCTATCTACAGAGTATAAAACGTCCTTTTCAGGGCCATTCTTTGCACCCGTCTTCTTCCCTTTTCTTCGGAGGTCACGAGTGATCTCAGACCGAGAAGCCGACAACACCATGTCATCCACTTGCTTGGGATCCAAAGACATCAGCCATGAAATTACCACCGACCAGATAGATTCCAGAAGATTGCACGACGAAGATATAGCGCCATAGGACAATCCTGTCCCTGTTGGCTCACGGTTATACCGACTCATTTCGCTTATTCTTCTTTTTGCTGCCTTCTCTCTCGCTCAGTACGACCGATTCATTTTGTCTTATTTCCAGCTCCCCATCACAAATGGTTTACAAATATCCTCCGTCCAATACGCCATACTTTCCGGTTATGCCACTGGAATCGCATTAAACGAGAGAAACGTCTTCAGTCATATGATGAATACTGGCGACGCCTTTGTCAATACTTTGGTCTGTTTGCCCGGCGTCGCCCGAATGACGAAGTCTATGAACAGATGCGACGAGTACGCTGGCCTTCTTGGCCCCTATAGGTGTAAGGCTAATATAGACGACAGTTTCTCAATCAAGTATTCCCTGCCGAGCGCAAGGTCCCCAGGCGTATGAAGAAGAAGAACATATTAGACGTGGACATCTTCTGTGTCATCTACCGCCATCACTGGGTACATTCGAGATTTTTCCGTCACGGGAGTATGATCATTCAATTTGCCACAATCCCGCTCTGGTCCGCCATCACCGGGACTCGACCAGGCGTTCTACTTCCGCATAAAGCCTCTCTAGCTGACGGGTCGTCCCTGGGCAAACGCAAACGGGGCCAGACTTTCCAGAGCGACCTTCCCAAACACGTTTCCGTGGACGATCTTCCAGACTCCGTCTGCTACCGCGATATCGAGCTCTTTTACCTTAAAGACCCAGATAGCAAACGCGATGTCCTTTATGCCATCATCGAGTTTCGCAATCTCAAAGGTCGGCCTGAAGGCGCTGATGGGTAAGGGCATCTTTAATATATAACCCGTAGACACCTAGCTGTTCCGACGCTGATCCTTTTCTCAGAACCAAATTCTTCATGCACGGTGATTACCAATTGGCATACTGCCCGATCAACCAAATTATCTCATTAGCCTTCCGCGATGGGGCTTTTCTCAATACCGCGTTAACACCAGAGCTAATATGGCGGCTCCGAGTTCCGAAACGCAGCCAGTCTCTTGACCTCCGATGGAAGCCGGAGATGTTAGATATCCCCCTCCTTCGGCGACTTGAGCGCACTCCATACGGCTACAAGCTTCATAAGTCTTTGCCGATGACGTATGACTCAAGCCGACTTGCGCTCCATGAGTTGGGTCGAGATGCTAGATTCGAGGACGACATTAGCCATTATAACTACCGACGCTGGACTGCAAATGAAGTTAATCGTACGTCCCACCAATTAAACGCAACTCAGCGAAAAATACATCTGCCTTGGATGGCGGAACTCTTCTCATACTATATCTAACTTGCCGTCTACAGGGAACTTTACCAGCCAGGAGCGGAAAAGGGTGCTCGGCCAGTCCGGCGACGCGGTTTTTGAAAGGCACTACCAATCAGAGTTTATCCGGCGCGATCTTCAGCATTTTGTCCTTCTCCGACCGTCTCAGGAAGGTCTCCTCCGCGTCGCTAGAAGCATGCTCAGAAAATGGGATCCCTTAGCCCCGTCTGATCTTACTGACGGGCAGCGACGTGCTATTTACTAAAACCCCGAAATCCTAGAGCTCCGACGAGAGAAGAGGGAGCTGAAGGAGGAGATGCGATTCCTCGCTGGTACTATGGAAAAAGCTCGAGAGCCTTTCCCTCACCTCTATCAAAGGCACGAAGAAGTCAAGAAAGAGCTCTCTCGATTAAGGAAAACACAAGCAAGCGACACCCGAGAAATAGCCAGAAAGGAATATTTTCACAATGCACCCGTGCTTGAAGTTGACAGACAGATCAAGCAACTTCTCGGCCAGTCTGATATTGAAAACTGTGATGCCGACAGCTCCGAGGATGAGGATTGGGAACTTCCCATCCCGGAATACGTCTTTCCCGAACGGGCGCGACTCGTGGAAAATTTCTACGGGCCCGAAGCGGAGAACTTTGACGAGGATAAGCTGCTTGAAAGACGTATCTAGGTTACCCAAGACATGATTGCGCTCTCGCAGCTCTGCGAGCCGAATCGGCGAGGCAACCGAGTCAACTGGGATATCGATGACGATGATGAACTTGAGGAGTCGGAAGAACCCGTCCCTCCTGAAGAGGAATCCCTGCACTGTCTAACGGATATTTATATTATCTATTGCGGTCTATCCCGCCGTTCAGTATCTAATCCTCCTCCATATAAATTTCTTTCTAAGCGAAAAGATTCCCTCCGTCGCCATCTCATCGATTCTCATCTCGCCCATGTGTAGGACGGGATCAGCTGCACCTGGGCAGCCTGCCATGATGTTCCTAAGTTCACTGAAGTCACTGAACTTTTGGCCCATACTGCTAACGTACACGTGTATAATATCAATATTGAACTGCAGCATCTCCTAAAAAGACCTCGACTTACTTGCAGCGATACTTCATCCCTCGACAGTATAGAGGCTTCTCTAGAATCAGATAGTCAGTCAGGCATTGAAATTCCCGCTTCCTCCGTTGGCTCTGAGATGGCAAATATCGACCCACGCTTGATGGAATTCTACATTACCACCGTCACGAAGCCTCCGCTGCGTCGGTCGAAGAGATTGCAATCCCAATGATGGTTGGGGGAGATTTTTGTATCGCACCGGTCTTGTAACTTGACTATAATCTTCATTAGAACCCTCGGCTTTGGGTATTTCCTTTTTGTTTATTTTTTCTTTTTATTTTTTCTTTTTATTTTTTCTTTTTATTTTTTTATTTTTTTGGCTATCCATCTAGGAATGTCTATCCATATGTATAGCTAGCCTTCGAGATGCATACAAAATACACCTACTATACTTCGAGTCACAAGATTCACTACCCGCCAGGATTAGGATCCAGTGTCGTGCTCAAACTCAAAATGGCAGGGTTATGCCAGGCCTCCTTGAATTCACATATTACTGGGGCTGAGTATATTCGAAAATTCCCGCCAAATGGAGGTCTGGGCGAGCGATCCTCAGGACATGAGTCGTTAGCTCCTCAGGCAAGCCTCGCGGGATTTGTTTCGCCACTCTGCAGCTCAAAGCTTGTGAAGTCATGTCAAATTAACCTGAACTCCGACAGCTTGTGATCGGCGGCATCTGTTCTTACCAAGGAACATTCTACTACCTCTCAACTCTCACCCTGAACTGCTCGACTTCTGACACTTCGAGGCTTCGAGGCTTCGAGGCTTGACTGCTTGACTGCTCGACTGCTAGACTGCTAGACTGCTCGATTGCCGACACTTCGACACTTAACTAGTCACTCCGCTCAGCAAGTTCTTGCCATGGAACAACATATTCTGGAGGTTATCCGAAGGACCATCCAGGAAAAATTGGGTGAATCGTAGGATATTAACGAGATACGTGACCGGGGTATCAAGCGAGAAGTTCAAAAATGTACATGAGATGATGGATCGTCGCGTCGCTGCTATTGAAGAAAATATGAATACTCGCTTTGCCAGCGTGGATCGTCGCTTCGGTACCATCAAAGAGAATATGAATGCTCGCTTTAGCCTGATGGACTCTAGACTGAGCACTTTGAATGTGGTCATTTCGAATTCGAAAGTCACCTATCTTGGCCAGAAGATCCTTCCATTACCAGTCTACAATGCCTCTAGCCAGCGTCTCCCAACTCCCAAGCACTTCCCCTCAACTGCGCTGAAGCTCTATCGTCTTGAGGATAAGAAGAACAGTATGTGATTATCATTTGCAATTGCTGCATGTTGATGGTCGCTAACGTCGTTTCAGGGTGGAAATTGAAGGAGCTCCTTAAATATTATCGTCTGGAGATAGAGACTATTCGACCTTGTCCACTACGATGATCTCTCCTCTGACTCTGATTCCGATTCCGATTCCTATTCCGAATCTCAATACAGTGAAGAGAACTTTCGGGATGCAATCGAGTCCAATCCACTCGGTGCTGTCTTTATTCTGGGGTCTCATCTCGGTGTAGATTACGACGCCCTTCATGATCGAATTACACAACTTGAGTTCCAACAAAAGAAGGGAACGGCAGCTAAACGAGCGGCAGAAGGCAGTGACAGTGGAAGACGGGTACTAGGAAATATGCTAGCTTGCATATCAGCACCATTTTATCCTGAAGGGCAGTTCTCCGATGGCGAGAAATCGGAAGCAAAAGACACAATACTTGAGTGGGAAACCAATTCAAGAGAATTTGAGAGAAAGACGGACCATCTTCGGCTGCGTGATCCTTTACATTCGCTTTCACATGGGAGAAGCGAAGAAAAGAGCCAAGAAAATAGCGAACAAAGAGAGCTGAAGGTTCAATTGCATGGTTCAAAGGCTAGCGAGTCGCCGACAAAAAAATTGACAAGCTCAAGCGAAAGGCTGTCAGGAAAGTTACGGCGTTGAAGTCTACACAATCATGTATTCCTCTTTTTCTTTCGCCTATGAGCCTTGATTTTCAAGAGTCTTTATAACGTTATAACTTCAAGAAGAGAAATAAATCTCATCTACCTGATGCACTCTGCTAGATCCATTGTAATTGAAGCGTAAGCATGAAGGTGAAAAGGTCTAGGCAGTAGTCCACTGTCCGATGAAAGATAGCTGGTCGCGGAGCCTTTTCACCCACTACATACTGATCACTTGCGTCAGTTCTCGTGCAACTACCCTGCTCCTTTAATGCGAGTCCCTTTCAGTTTGATAATAATGACAGTGGGAGTAGGACCGGCCCTTCTCTGCTTGGCTGAAACCCTACACTGCAAGCAGTGTGGCCAGTTTCAGCGCGCCGTCGCAACAAGAATACGGATTCCATATTGTTGTGATATGAAGCTCG
This sequence comes from Hamigera avellanea, assembly GCA_027569715.1. Taxonomy (NCBI): domain Eukaryota; kingdom Fungi; phylum Ascomycota; class Eurotiomycetes; order Eurotiales; family Aspergillaceae; genus Hamigera; species Hamigera avellanea. The sequence continues at coordinate 20,431 of JAPDKU010000152.1, forward strand.
GGGCTAATTCCGCTCTTCAACGGCACTGTCAGTATTGATTACTAATCAATTCTAAAGCTGGATGATGTATATAAGCCTCAAGTTACTGTTCACAGAAGTTAATTGAGCAATCTTCCTCTGAATTATAACAGTGCTAAATTGGACCGCAAAGCTCTTGCATCTTTGTATGGCGCTAATCCTGCACAGCACATCGAACCCACTACCGAAGCTGAGATACAGCTCAGGGATCTTTGGGCGTCAGTGCTTAATCTTCCAGCGAGCGACATTGAGACACAAGACAATTTCTTGCGCCTTGGCGGTGATTCGATCACCGCCATACGGCTAGCAACTGATCTCGGACGAAAGGGGATGTGGTTGACGGTCTAGGATATCTACAGTCAGCCACAGCTCAGTGAGATGGCCAAGCTCATGTCACGAATTGAGGCAGCAGCCCCGGAAGCTGTGCGACCGTTTTCCTTATTGAAGGCCGAGATGGACAGCGATGACGCTTGTCGCCAAGTAGCAGAGCTTTGCTCCGTCGGCGCTTGGCACGTGGAACCTTCACAGATCGAGGATATATTCCCCTGCACAGCGCTTCAGGAGGGCCTTTTGGCCATGACCGCGAGGAGCTCGGGCAAATACGTGGGCCACCAGGTTACTGAACTGAAGCCAGAGGTAGACATAGTGAGGCTTCAGGAGGCATGGCAAAACGTCTCTGAAAGAGCTTCTGTACTTCGAATCCGCATTGTCGACCTGCCGGGCCAGGGCCTGGTACAGGTTGTCCTTGAAGAGGCATTGCAATGGCAGACCTTCTCCTCTTTGAATGAATATCATCAAAGCAGAAAGAATGCCGGCAAACAACTGCAGGAAGATGTTGTCGAAACTACCGCGATGGGCCTGGGCACCCCCTTATCACGTCTCGCAATCACACATGACGAAGCGGCAGGCAAGAGATACTTGGCGTTGACACATCATCAGGCGACCTACGACGGCTGGTCCGTGCCACTACTGCAAAAAGAGGTGGAAAAGGCGTATAGAGATGGGGAAGCAGAACTATCCTCACTTCCGCTGCAAAGCTTTGTGAAGTATGTCATGAAACAACATGGCGAATGGCTTTCTGGAAGCGACAATTTGCTGAGATAGAAGCATCGCCGTTTCCTGCCCCCTTCCCGCCAAAACGTACGAGCCAAAGCCTGATAAGGTCATCAACCATTCGATCAATAGCATTCGCTGGCCCATTTGCGGGTGTCACGCCCTCTTCCGCGCTTCGTACGGCTTGGGCGACGCTCATCTCCTGGTACGTGGATTCTCCAGATGTAACATTTGGAGCTGTTGTGTCGGGCCGTCAAGCTCCCGTACCAGGAATCGAGGACGTGGCAGGTCCTACCATCGCCACTGTCCCACTCCGAATCCTGGTCCGCGGAACCGTCGACGAACTGTTGCGCATTACGGCTTGCAGCACGTTCGTCAAATCAGCCAGGAGGCCAAATATGCGTGTGACTTCCAGACACTTTTGTTTGTACATCCATCAGTCGAGGGAAGCACAGTCGAGAGCCTGGTTCTTGAAGATGGTCTAAATGACCAAGAAATGGATTCTGGCTCAGAAAACACATATGCCATCGTGCCACTGTGTTTTGAGAAGTCAGTATGGGTGCCAGCCGCAATATTTGCGGTCATGAAAGCCGGTGCTGCGTCTGTTGCTTTGGACACAACATCGCCTCGCTCGCGGCTGGAGAGTATTGTGAGCCAACTATCAGCCAAGGTTATGTTGACCTCGAAGTCTTGTGCAAAGCTTGCGGCCGATATCACCGATACCCCAACGATAGAACTGGGAGGTGATTGGGACAATGTCGAGCAGCTATTTCAACCGATTCCCATTCTGAAAATGCCGACAATCAGCCCATCATCAGCCCTTTATATCGTCTTCACCTCCGGAAGCACAGGCGCTGCGAAGGGGGCCACCGTCACACATGCCAAGTTCTGCAGCGCCATCCGACACCACCAACCAGAGCTCGGGTTCGAAAGGTCATCGAGAGTTTTCGATTATACCTCGTACGTCTTCGATGTTGCATGGTCAAATGTTCTGCACACACTAACCGTGGGTGCATGTCTCTGCATCCCCTCGGAGGACGGACGTACTGCCGACATCAACGGCTCCATCAACCGGCTGCAGGCAAATTTCATCCATCTCACACCAACCGTCGGACGCTTGCTCGATCCTACAGCCTTGAACGGCCTCAAGAAGGTTTTGTTCATTGGTGAGGCGCTCAAGGCTAGTGATGTCGCCAAATGGGAGGCTTCCGGTACCGAGATCTACAATACATATGGCCCTGCTGAATGCACCTTCACGAGCACAGTTGAGAGAGTCCGAAGGGGGGAGCCTGATATCAGAGTCGGGTGACCCCGGTATCGGTAAAGGCACTGGCGTGTTGGTTTGGGTAGTCCAACCCTCGTGCGCCTGACAGGTTGGCTGCCATCGGGACCATAGGAGAGTTGTGGCTCGAGGGGCCGATTGTGGGTGCAGGCTATCTGAATAATCCCGAGAAGACAGTCAGTGCATTTGTCGAGGACCCCAAATGGCTATTCAATGGAATTCCTGGACGAGTGCCTGGTCGCCGTGGACGACTCTACAGGACAGGTGATTTTGTCTACTACAACCCAGACGGCTCTCTTGGATTTGTTGGGCGAAGCGATACTCAAGTCAAGATCAACGGCCAACGAATGGAGTTGGGAGAGGTCGAATCCCACGTTCGTCAACTACTTGCGACCAAGGCGGTGCCACAGATCGTGGTAGACGTGATCACCCCGGACGCTACTCGGAGCCAGACTGGCGATGTTCTTGGTCATGCCCGACGACGACAGTGCAAGAGTCGAGCTGAACGAGGTAACTGTCCTGATGATAGCAAACCTTCGAAAGGAGCTGTCGAAATTGCTCCCCTCGTACATGGTTCCCGGCGTATACATCCCTATTCCCCTTGCAAAGCTGCCCATGACAGCAACAGGGAAGACGGATAGACAAAGGGTTCGCGAACTAGGCAGAACCTACAGCCCACCAGCGCCTTCATCTTCAGACGCGTCGACTTCCGATGCTATACTGACCAATACAGAAGAAGCCTTGAGGGATATCTGGGCTAGGCTACTTGATATCAAGCCTGATCTTATGGCTGCAGGTCATAGCTTCTCTGAGGTTGGGGGCGATTCAATCAAGACCATGTCACTGGCTATGGCAATACGCAAGCAATTCGACATCAACATTGGGGTACCGCGATTGGTCCAACAGCAGACTAGCTTGCGTGAACTTGCCGCCCTAATCGACAATCTGTTGCGCGGCCAGTCGGTTGAGGAGCCGACGCAGCCGACACCGACTGACTTGGAGCGTGAGATAGACTTGCTGGTGAGCAAGATCGACTTTGGCCGTACCGCTACTGGGTCGACGGTCTTCCTCACCGGATCAATCGGGTTCCTGGGAACCCAGATTCTTCACTACACACTCACGAAGTGCGCAGTCGACAAGGTCGTGCTACTTGTACGTGGTCTTGACGAACAGAAGGGGCTGGACAGGGTGATGAAGACAAGATCGCTGGGTGGTGGAAGGAATCGTTTGCTTCCGCAATTGAAGTCTGGGATGGAGACCTCTCGGCCGAAAGACTGGGGTGAACGATTCACAGTGGAGCGCGTTGTGCGGCCGTCCGAGTGCACATGGTACTGTCGATGCGATCATCCACAACGGTGCCAGAGTGCATTGGACCACGAACTACGACGGGTTGAAAGACGTGAACGTTGGTTCTACGATACGGCTTCTGCAGGCCGCAATGGCCTCTCCTTTCCTGAAGAGCTTTGTGTACGTCTCAGGTGGTCTCATCACGGATAGCCGAACCTGGACCGAGGAAGAGGCAAGGATGGCCAACGGATACGATCAAACAGAATATGTGTCCGAAAGACTGGTGAGCGCTGCTGCCACGCAGTTTCGCAAACAAGGCGCGTCGTTCTCGGTCGTCAAACCGGGACAGATTATTGGGGACGTGTACACAGGTGTAGCAAATGCCGACGATTTCTTGTGGAGGGTCGTGATGGGCGCGGTCCGAGTTCGGTACCCAGGAGCAAAAGGATCGATTCCTCCCCGACGTTTGGAGATGGCAGTGAATATCTGTTCGCTTCGGAAATGGAGGACCAAGAGCAGGAACAGGAGGTGGATGAAGAGAAGCACTTGGATCTGAAGAATGTCTTCGAACCATCGCAGCTGGCAGAGAAGATGTTGACGGAAGAGGATAACGAGATCCGCCTGCTTGATGAACCGGAACGCCATCAGATCTCTCGAAAACCCTACCGTCACGTCGTCCTGAACGAAGGACAGTTCCGTGAGGAGGCCGTTCGGATATCGAACCTGATGCTTCTCAAGAAGCGCATCGAGCCCGAGTTGCGAGAGCCGTTCCAGCGCTCCGTTGCCAAAGTCCTGGAGTTCTTGGTGATGGACGACTGGGAGGTACCCTTTATTTTCCAGCATCGTAAAGACTACATGATCCATGCGGCAAAGGTGCCCATGGACTCCGATGGGGACAATGCAGATGCACCACAGTACACTGTCCGAGCCGAAAAGGTGTTGAACATGACGGATTTGTGGGAGATCTTCGACCATGATCTCAAATTCAAGGCCCTGGTCGACAAGCGCAACACTATCCAAAGGACCTATGACAACCTCAGCAGTGTGTTCAACGTGAGCGATTCCATTGTTGACGAGATGCTCCTTGCGGCTGTTACCATGGAAGAGCTTCAGGATGTTCAAGACTACATCCATTTCCAGTACGCGTCGCAACTCCGTGACTTGGCGCTGACGAACGGTGTCGAAACCAATGGTGGATCACACCGCCGCAAGGCCACAGGTAAGACCTTTTTCGAGCGTGTGCGAAATGGCAAAGCTTATGGGGCCAATGCCTGTCGTTGCTGGGGGGATTTGAATGCGACCTCGGTCTTCCCAAGTGCCCGCTGCATAGCAGTGTGGACCATGGGCCTGTCGACTGATATCCTTGGGTCCTGGGGGGCATTAAAGGCATCTGCCTCGATGCTGGGATAGTTTTGTCTTCAAGTCTAGGTCGGTCCATAGTATCTTTCTCACCAGATCTAGCCTGTCAACCGTGGGCTAACACTAGAAAATACGCGTGAGATTGTAATCAGTCGAGCGGTATTTGACAGTTATGAGCCTGGAAGCCCCTACGGTATAGGGACCTGACGATTATCTTCTTCTTCTTTCCTGTTTGAGAAAACCCAGAAAGCTGGTGGGTGGGTTTGCCGAGGCAAGCACAGCTATGATGAATTGATCCCTTGTCCCGAATATTACTATTGGGTCGTCCATATCTACATACTATTGACTCGACTACAGCTATATACATATTTGTCAAGTTTACTCCATGTCAACAACGCACTTGGCAGCGGTTTTGTTGACCTTCAATTGAAGCAGATCCGGTCGTGAGTAATGACCTACCGGATCAGCCATCGCCTTGGCATAATCAATGTGTTGCAAGTCGATATCCGCCTGGAGGATGCACTCCACGCCGGGAGGGGGCGCTTCCACCAGCGGAGTGCCGTCGGGTCCGAAGATCATTGCGAAACCACCGCCGGGCTACATTATTATTAGCTCAGATATATGAAATTGGATATGAGGTACGTACCACCTGAATGATCCCCTCCTCTACCAGATTCTGCTTGGCTAGATTTTCCTTTGTGAGAATCTGCGTACAAGCAAGCACGAAGGCCTGTCCCTCAATAGCCATGAACTGACTCATCAACTGACAACCGGCGCCGGTGGCACTGAATCCCCATGGCACAGACTTGACCATGGGGAACATGGGCGGCCAAGACGCGACGTGGATCTGCACACCCTGTTCGTACTCATAGTACCGCAACAGGGGCTGAAGATGTTCCCAGCAGTTCAAGGCGCCGATCTTGCCGAAGGGGCTGTCGACGACCGTCTTCAGCGAGTCGGCCTGTGAGTCGGCCCAGATGGACCGCTCCACATGCGTGGGCTTGAGCTTGCGGCGGTGATGCACGATCTCGCCTTCCGGGGAGATGAACGACTGGGCCATGTAGATGCTGCCCGCATCGCGCTCGCTGTAGCCGAGGACAATGAAGATTCCGGCTTCTTTGACGGCGGCTCTGATGGCGTCCATCTCGGGCGAGTTACGGGCGAGGGAATTGGCCATGTATTCATGGAAGAGTTGGACATTGTCGATTGGGCTGTTCGTCCACATTGACCTAGATGAAAGGGAGCTGAGTGAGTCAAATTTTGCTATGTATGGAGATGTATCCACGGCAATATACATACCATAAATATCCCGGAATCCAAACCTCAGGGAAGCCGAGAACATTAATTCCTTTCTCGCCGGCCTCCTTGATGAGTTTGATTGTCTTGGCGACACTCCCTTGGAGGTCATTCCAGGCCGGTTCGGCCTGGACAGCTCCCACACGGACTTTGGTCATGATGCTAGGTAGAATATGGGATGAAAGGATGAGAGAAATTAGGGGAACCTCGTTCCGGCTCTTATAGAGTAGAGTGGAGTAGCTAGATACTCTTCAGACCGCTAAATTGTCATTATAAATCACTCAGCCACGTGCCAGTTCACAATGTCAGTGGTTCCACTCCCAAAGCTTAGGGTTTGTCAGTTTGGGGGCCGGAAGTCTGAGAATCTCCGCAGTATATGAGATACGGAGTATGCGGAGTAGTAAGTACCAACAATTATGAACCGTTAGAATGCTTTGGCCTCTATCTATACTCGATTGAGCCTGACATAAGCGAACCGCCCAAACGCCGGGGGAGCTACCCAAATCCCTCAACATTTTTTCTTGGTACTCGTCCCAAAAAACCTGCCCCGCTTTGAACCACGATATCTCCACCACAACGTCTAGACCGCGCTCTAGATTGCCGTTAGGTTAGGTTGACGTGTCAGTAGACTGGAGGTTTCCCCAGTGGCTATGCAATGTAGAACGGTCCAGCCTGCGTCGCCATTTCTGTCCGAAACTCTCAGGATTTGCGTGTTGAAGTGGGTCAACCAAACACCCTCTGATTGGCCAATTGGACACCAGGTACATCTGAGACAGGGGGCACAGAACACTAGTGAAGAATTGTGGACAAATGAGGGCCAATCGACTGGCTTAGCATCATCAAGGCCAAGCATCACGGTACAATGAGTCTGATCGGCAAGAATTGGAGAAACGGGGACCGGCTCGCGGGTGAGACCGGAAAGTGGAGTACCAGGAAGGTGGGTCCCGAACCGACGGCCAAGACACACTGTTGTACTTAACGCCCCGTACTACTCCCCGGGTCGAGAAACCGTTTTCCCCGACAATATGACATTTGTCTCTGTAGATGGAAACCATCCGCGAAGGACGGCTTTGGTCCAGGTATGTCGATTTAGTTACTATTTAGCCCCTATCTCTGGGACTGGAGGTGTTAAAAATATGCCTCCTGCCTCTACCACCATGTCTGTCTTGTCAGTTAGAATCCAGAGATGCAGCAACCTGCTCTAGTACCCGGACATAGCGGCGAGTCGAGAGTTGGGGAGATTTTTGGTATCAGTACCGCTTTCACTTCCATCACCGTTCTCATCGTCGCTCTGAGGATCTTTACACGCCTGAGATACGTCAAACAGCTCAAGTCAGATGATTACATTATCCTTTTTACACTTGTAAGTTATCTGCCATTTAATTGTGTTGATTGATCTAATGCCCTCTTACTCAGGGACCCGTAATTTTCTATGGAATCGATATCTGCCTCCGTAAGTGGGCCCAGTGAATAAAATGGGACTCCCAACTGACGTGGTACCAGAGACCCGGTTTGGACTGGGATATCATATTACCGACCTCGCCAACCCAGCCCGTTTTGCCGGCTCGCTCAAAGTCAGATGATCCCTTGGCTCTCTGTTCATGACGGTTGACTGACCCGCTTCTCAATAGCTTTTCTATGCCGCTGAAATCGCCTATTATGTCATTGTCGGGGTGACCAAAATTTCCCTCTTGATCTTCTATCTGCGCATCTTCACTACCTCGAGTTTTAACTTTTTGCGGAAGCTTTCCTGGGTGCTCTTGGTTGCCGTCTCCCTTCTAACCGTCATATACGTGTTCGTCTGTGTGTTTCAATGCAGGCCGATTGCATTGGCCTGGGATAAGGGGATCAAAGGCACGTGTATTAATGTCACCGCCTTTTTCTACGCCCACGCGGGCATCAACATCCTCGCGGATTTCATCGTCTACATCATGCCCATGCCAATGTTCTGGACGGTTAAGCGATCGGTCAAAGAGCGCATTGCCCTTGTTGGGATTTTTGCCGTCGGTGGCTTTGTCTGTATTACCGGCATTATCCGGCTGGCCTCCTTGAAGAAGGCCATGTCCAGCAATGACCCTTCGTGTATGTCTTGAAACTTGTCTCTCGTTGACGCCCCCAAAAGTGCATTCTAATGACATGAACAGGGGACAACGAGCCGTCTGCCGTCTGGTCTTGCATTGAGGCCGACACTGGTGTCATCTGTGCCTCTCTCCCGTCTCTCAAACCGCTCTTCGCGAACGTGATTGGCAAAGCTCCGCGCACCCAGACCTATTCTAAGAGTAACGCCAGTCGAAACTTCGGGGCACTGACCGACAGCGAGACCGGTCTGCATACTTATTCTCGAGTGGATGTCGAACTCACCCAAAATCCCCAAGCCTATAAATCCGAGCAGGTGGTGTTCCGGACCGATGAGTTTCGTGTTGAGCACAGCAACGCTTAATCTTCCAGTCGTTCTTTTTTTTGTCATGTGAGGACCTGTGAATTCCCTCTTGTAGTTAGTTTTGTGACAGTCTATCACCTCAGTATGTCACATGACCCACAAGCCTATTTCTTATGATGTCTTGCACCTTCACTGTATCTCTTCTCCTTCCTTCCCCATGCTAGAATTCTCGTATCATAGCTGCCAGATGGTTGAATAAGATTTCTGTTCGAGCCTATTACAGACCTTCCTGCCATGTAGCTGTCTTGAAAATTTCGAGTTTGCATGCAGGATTGAGGATCGTTGCAATTGCATAAGCATAGCCCTCACTCTCACAAGTCCGTTTATAGTAAGTTCGCAGTTTTTCATGTGCTCTCTCTAGACCTCGTAAGGAGTCGCGACTCGTCAGGTTCGATTCGACTCGGAACCGCCAAGACTCAGGTTCAGGGTTCTAAGATCTTGGAGTCGCAATCCGACTCCAAGATTCTTAAGAGTCGAACCTCAGGTTCCACAAACAGTGCAAACGTAGGAAATCTCGTGATGTGCATATTTTGTGCAGTTTTGGTCTGTATTTTTGAGTATTTAGTTTACAGTTTAGGCGAAAAGGTCAGATTAAAATGATTTTAGTATAGAATCAGATCAGACCTGTTTGGTTCCAATGGCGGCCGTTGAAATATACTCAAAGAAATGTCGATCAGGATGGTGGTGTAGTACTCAGTGGAAAACATAACATCAACCACCTTTTTCAACTCACGACGACCTAGGGGTACCTTTGCAAAAAGGCCTCCTGGTCGCTTCTACAATCTATTAAAACCCCATCTATCGATTTCCTTTCAAAGCCTGCCATTCTCAACTCCCACACTCGGTGTGTCAAGCTGGGAAATGGAGGTTTCCACCCCATCCCGCTCCTCGTCCTCCTCGGGGGGCGCATGCCTTACGGACTTCACACGGCCCCAGGATCCTGAATCTCCATCCAACTTTCGCGCTGTGAAGAGAATCAAGGGATAGTAAGGGTACCTACCTCCTCCGATTCTCAAAAAAGGTGCCGGCGCGCCTACTGAACGACAGACTGCGCTTACGGCTATCCGCATGTAGCTTAAGGAGGCCGACAGACAGGCCAAGGTCAAACGTGAGGTCCTCCTTACCCTTGCCGAAACCATTAATAAGTTTATGCTCTCCTTCAAGGAACCGGAGTACAGGACCCTAGTTCTCAATATTAGGGACAAGTTCATCTAATTTATCAACACCTCTAGATACGCGGACAGTCATGGCCACGACTACTATCCCATCCGCGTACGAAGCCAGCCGAATATACTAACCTCAACCTCCTCTACCAGCAAAGTCACCTGGGCGCAAGCCACTGCGACCCCAAAAACCTTAGGGACAAGCGGGGAGATCCCAACCCCACACGCCGAGAAGGAGCGGTCAACTGCCTCGGGCCTAACCACCCGGAGCGGGTCCACCACCGCAACCCGGCAACAAGAGGATCGTCGGATCCTCATTGCCTTGACACCACAAGCACTGCTTAAATGTGCGGAACCATATACTATCAGACAGGCCATCTATAGCTAGCTGTGTTGAGGGCCTCAACTCCGTGGCAGCGATACCGAAGATTGAGCCGGCTCGCACCGGCTGGGCCATCACGCCAGCAGACCCGGGCACACGCGATATACTCACCTCCCCGGAGGTTGCGCAGGCAATCTACAACACTATTAGAGCCATTTCTGTCAAGACCCCATAGAAATAGTACAACTACGCCGTCCCCAGTGTCCCCAGCACTGTCACCCACTTCGATAGGGATATCATGGAAACCGGTGGCTTGATCGAATACGAGGTGAAAGCCCAGACCAAGTCAGCACCTAGTCAGCACCTGTCAACTGCCGACCATCCCGGTTTAGGGCCAACACTCGCACCGGCCTAACCACCTAGATTATCTCATTCCTCGAACCTGTCCGGCCCTTCCGCCTCTTCAATATTAGCGAGAGGTCCCGGCTCATTGAGAAGAAACCTGTTTTACTCGACATGACCCTGGGTGCCAGGCATACTGCCACCCGCCACGCTGCAATCGGGCACCGAGATATAGCAAGTGCGCTTATAAGACGGCCGAGCATGAAGGGCCGGCAGGAGTAAACTGCTCCAAACCAGCTCAGTACGCGAACTACTATAGCCCCTTTCCTACTAAGCACGACAACTGCCCTACCGCCCCAAAGAGAAAGAATGGCAAGATTTCCATCTTAACACGTAAGGAACTCGCGGTTGTGCAAAGATATGGAGAGCACTGCTACCGGGAAACCAACGCCCTAAAGGATAGCGACACCTCAACAACAGAGTCCCAGCCGAGCCCCATACCAGAGGCCCAGCTCGGAGCCACGCCAGCCCCAAAGCCAGGGAAAAGGGCAGCGGACAGCCGCCCAACCCCAGGCAGGGTGGAGAAGGGCTGGCAGACAGTTCCCCCAGGCAGGCGGCCTAAACGCTCCACCGCCTATAGAGGCACATATAACTTGAAAGAGATATTCAAGCAGATTAAAGAGCACGGACTTGACCGCCCCTTATCCCAGGCCCCTGAAGGTATGGAGTTTGAAAGCCAGGAAACCCAATCTCAATAATGAGGCACCATTCAGGGACCCGCGGCAATGGCCGGAAATCACGGCCCAGAGACCTCCTAGTCTACTGGGTCAATATTGACAAGAGAGCTAACAACTGCACCGCTGCCCTCCAACTTAGATATAAGCGTAAATATAATATGACCTGTGTCCAGGAACCTTTCACCTTCCCAGCGACCAAGACCTCCAACCACCCAGGCTACGAGTGCTACGCCCCGGTAGAATCTTGGAATAGCAAGGAACGACGAGAACAAGAGAGAACCCGTATCATAACCTATATCCGCAAGGGCGCGGGCCTTCGGGCACAGCAGCACCGCCCTATCTAAAACCGCGACCTCCTCTAGGTCAGCATCAATGGCTACCGGATACTGAATGCCTACAGACAACCTACTACCCCTAAGATTATAGACTATATTATAAATCTTACGCCAGTGCCGAACTGCTTAGCAGGGGGGACTTTAACGCGTGGCACTACACCTTTGAACCGAGAATCGCAGACACCTACTAAGGCGGAGAGCTGGCGCGCTGGGCCAGCTCCAGCGGCATAGACTATATTAAGGAACCAGGGGTTGCCACCCATAACGCAGGACACGTCCTCGACCTCATATTCTCCACCATTACCTTTGCCAAAACAGAGTAGAGTGGTTAACCCAACCCGCAAAACCCAATCCGAACCCGCCCCAACCCGCATTCGGATTGGATTGGGTTCTCTTCTGGCAACCCGCAGCGGATTGGGTTTTCGTTTGGGTAATCCGCGGATTATTTGGGTAACCCAACGGGTTGGATTGGATTGGGTTTTGCGGGTTGGGTTAACCCGCATGGCTTATT
>JAPDKU010000153.1:0-31081 GCA_027569715.1 Hamigera avellanea
CCGTTCTTCCTTCTGGCTTTCGTTTGATTCATGATTTCTTGGTGAGCCGGAAGCACTCCGTTCTGTTCTGATTGTACGGTCCTTCCGTGGACGTAGTTCTGGGTGCTTTTTCCAGCACTGTGCGGGCACATGGCCTCGCCTCTTGCAGTAATTGTATTTCTTGACGGACGTCTTGACAGTATTAATTGAAGGATTTGGGACTCCGCGCGGAGGAGTTGGAGAATTCTTTCCTTGGACTGTCCGTTCTGCATTTGCAAGGCGATTTCCGATTGTAGTCGGATTGACAGGATCTTTGTCGTTTTGGATGGCGTCAACAATCAAAGCATATTCCGGTCCGATTTGAGTTAACAGGATCGCGATATGTGCTTTGTCTCCGATTGAACCAGGTGCAATAGTGTTTAACCGGTGCACCAGTAACCGCACTCGATCCACAAACTCTCGTATGCTGGCGCAGTTGTCACCAGACGTTTCCTTGAGTTGGGAAAAAAGTTCACAATATGTGGCGAGTTCCATTCGTCGGTAACGTTCTTCAAGATCTTTCCACAGATCATAGGACGTTTCTAGACCCGCAACATGGACACTGATTTCGGGGGACAGATATCGAAAGATCGTATGATAGGCTTCGGCCTCTCGTTTGGACCATTCCCGATGTTGCTCAAAGGCTTGGACTTCAGCTTCCAGGCGAGCCTCAACGGCTCTTTGTTTTTGTGCTCCAGCAAGGTGTGAGCCGACCAATGGGACGATATCCGCCGTGATTGGCTTTGCGTATTTGAACAGGCAGTTTGGGCGTTGGAGCTCTCCAGACACAACGTCCCAAACCTGTCTCGCCTTCAGGTAGGAGGTCATAAGATGTTTCCAGGTTGCGTAATTGTCACTTCCTGTCAAGGGCTCAATAGCCGCGACAGCTCGGTCGGAGGATTCAGACAGATGTGGAGACATGATGGTAGACTCGATTTAAGGTTTGTATATGAAGTGTGGGGTGGTGCTTGTCTAGCCTTGACAAGATGTGATGAACGGCAGTTCTCTGAGTGAGTAGAAACGGCACCCGAGAGTATTGCTCCCGGGCTCATAACCTGTTGTATGTCAGAGGAAGATTGATTGATTTTTCTTCTGTGAACAGTAACTTGAGGCTTTATATACATCATCCAGCTTCAGGATTGATTAGTAATCAATCCTGACAAGTTCCCTTGAAGAGCGGAATTAGCCCCGAGCTTCGTATCACAACAGTCTGCTCCTTCTTACCCAGTCACAGCATAGCGACGCTACATCCAATTTTCCACCTTTGCATCCAAGCCTTTGCAAATTGCATAAAATATAACACGACGCATGGTTCTTCCTGCTGCCTCCTGTCCATGTTCAATAACCCATATAATATATTTCAGGTACCGTTGTACGCGGTTCTCCGGGAAATCGAAGTCGAACTAATGTTTTCCCATCATAAAACAGGACAATGCTCGTGTTCCAAAGGTATGCATAACTTAAGCTATGTTAGATCATAACATAGAAAGGTGATGGAAAGAGTGTAATTTTACTCACGCTCTGGCTTCTTGTGTCAATTTATTATCATCAGGGGTTCCTTGTTGCTGACCTCTCCAGAAACGAGGTTTAAGGGTTCCAACACCTTTTGCTTGTAGTACAGCTGCAACACACTCGTCTTCAAGAATCGTGCCGTGTATGAAAGTAAAGTCCACTTTCACGTCAGGAAAATTACTACGACTGAGAATCCTTGGAAGTCCTCCACTGTTGCGAAGGACGCTGATAGGTCGATTGCCTCCAGCAACTCCGATGGTGCAAAGGCAGGTTACAACCCATTGTACCAAACGGCTTTCACACACAGCCTGGACTTCAGCCTTCGACCTCAGGGTGAGGTGACTGCTCGGAGGTAGTACTGGAGAGATCGCGTCTCCATATTGTTGTAGGAATGGGTGGTGTACTAGAGATATGGCTGAGGGAAGTGGCTGGAAAGACTGAAAAGTACCGTGCAAATCCTTAGTAGAACGACTGGCGTCAATGAATTGTGTATACTCCGTGAGGGTGATCAGGGCTGCTTGCGTTGCAGGTGCATCGGCATCCACGAGTCCGGAGCGGCTCGGAAAAGGACCAAGCAGTGTTCACTGCAATTAGGTCTTCTGGCCACTGAAATCACGTCCAATTAGTTGCTGCCACGTTGAGGTATAGAACATTCCTTAATCATGTCGCGCCGAGCATGGAACAGCGTGATGGATGCTATTACGGGCCGAGGCTCCAAGATTTGGGGAAAACTGGCTAAACCGACGGTTGGAAGGGGCAAGACCCAATGGCCTAAATCCACGAGCGAGTTAGAAAAGCAAGGTGTCCGTTTTGATTATGACGGCACCGTCGAAGAGATGGGGAAGCATCCCACGAGCAGGAGGATATAGATATAGAAAATCGTCCTTATCAATGTGGTTGTTTCCAGCCACTATCATCCCCTCCACTAGTTTTTCGTATGAGCGTTTGAGCGGCCCAAAAACCCCAACATCTAGGGGTTGAAGAATATGAGATGTATGTGGCGGCATACAAAGACAGATAATTGTATTCCCCAATTGACAATAGGGTATAAGGCGGTGTAGAATTTGGTGTGAAATGTGGTGTAACATTTGATGTGGCCCCAGACTAGGACCGCCGTAAAGCGGTGATCGGAATTTTATTTTTCCTCTTGCCTTGCCTTTTTTGACCCCCTTACCTACCTAGTAGTTACTTAACTAAGGAGTTACTTAACTAAGTAGTCAGCAGCAGAGCTCCCAAGGTGGTCGAATTTTTCTTGATCCCTCAAAGCAAACGTTGTCACTGTATCCGACATTGGTACCCATACACAAAAGCAGAGAATCATCGAGTATCACAGCTCAGTCCTAGCCTTTTCTTTTCTGATCCTTGTACACGAATAAACTTCTCCCCTTTCCAAACAATCTTGGGCTTTCCTCCCGGCAACTCACCACATGGTTTGTTCCTCACCCTTGCTCGACCAGCAGCTACGAGACCATGCCACAAACTCTAAGACCGCTCGACTACGGGTGCACGGATTGGCGGATCAGTAGCCAAAGAGCCGCAGATCTGTACAGTTCTGGTGCCAGGCTTTGGACGAAAGAGGATCTCGAAGACATAGAACAACAATTGTGCCAATCCTATGCGATGGAGCGATTTTCGGTCCGTCGAATCGATGGAAGCATAATCCAAATTTCCAATCCCATGTTCCAAGTACAGAATCCTATATGGTACGCGGGTATGGTATTCTGACCCAATTTCAGCCTGCAATCTAAGTTTTCCTTAGGAAACCCCATGTCAAGTACCAAGAATATTGGCAACTTGTGAAAGCACAACCCAACGGCCCAATCGAAACTTACCTATGCTCTTACATTGTGGATTGGGGCAATCAGACTGCACGAAACTTTCGAGAGCTTATAGCACAGCCTATGCAAGTCTTTGACGAGAAACACTTGTTGTGGCAGAATAGCAAGACCTGCAAGCACTTGGCAGCCTTGGTCCAAGATGTACTCGGTACGAAGACTGTGAAGAAAGTTCTCTGCTTCGGGCTCGGTGATTTTTGCCGCTCCGCGCCTGAATGGCTAAAAAAGCAGCACGACTCTTGGGATGAGAACTCGGAGGTGAAAAATGTGATGGGCTGCATGATCCAGCACTCGATGGCTCTTACTATCGCTCAACTTTGTCGTGGCAATGAAACATTGCCATTACTTGCTCAGGACCCGGAGTATACAGTGGTCGCAGAAGATATCCTGACCAAGAAGGAATTCAAAATTGTTGGGACTCACGGTGCAGGAGGATTCGCGGAAATTGACGAGGACTCGATCATAATATCACCCTTTGCTGCCGCCCCAGTCAAGCAGATTATCGCCGATCTTGCTCGGCCTGTGCTCATTATTTCCACCGGCTTTGAAGTCTTCAATAGCAATGAGTAAGTTCGCTTTTATCGATCCTCGAATCTGTCTAACCATGGCACTCCACAGAAAACCATTGGCAGATGCTGAATCCCCGAGAACAAGGCAAATGTGGCTTGATTATGATGCCTATAGCCTTCCAAGCCATTCTGATGACGTTGAAATATGCTCTGCATTGAAAGGATTACATTTGTATTGTAGACGCCAGCAACCTCTGGATTCGCAATGAGCCTGAGTTCACAGAACCTTATATCTAGGGATGGTGAATCACAAACCATCGCAAATATGAAATGGATTTCAGAACGGGAATCTTTTGTATATGTATAATGTTACGCTCAGGCACGAAGATATCAAATCAACATGGTGGCATTCAACGAAGCAACTAAGCATGAGAGAGAAAGGGAAGAAGGAAGAAGGAGAGATGGTGAGAGAGCTATCTAAATAGTATGTGGATGCCTTAGGCACCGGGCACCAACACCAGCATCAAACACCAAACACATGTAGACCGTAACATATAATTCCTGCTACTTGGTCTCTCCCATCCCTTATGCGCTGCGGTGGATTTCGTAACCTGTTCCAGGAGAGCCCGCGGAGTCATTCAGGAGGATCCTTATGACTGGTTGCCGGTCAAGCAGCTTCAGTGACAATTCAAAAAATACCCTTGCAGCTATTCGCCTCCCGTCTCTGATCATTCACTCCTTTTTCTTGGAGCAATTGCAACAGGAATAACAAGCGCCACAGTCTGCATGGACAAAGCTCTTCTCCTGTCCGCAGGTGCAACATTTGATCGCGTCCACGGGATCGGTTATGTCGGATTCAGAAGTCATGACGGAGGCAGAGACTATCAGGTATTTGTTAGGAGACCACCGATCTGCAATAGAGGGCACGTGTACTGTACTTGAAAGACCTGCCATGTCGCCCGTATCTGGCTCAAGAGCAGGTCGAGGGCGGTTTCTGTGGATCGGTTCTTCCAGGCTCCCATCGGTGTCTCCGGGAGGAGGTTGTATCTTTCCGCCAAGTTTTGTAGGTACCGCGCCGTCACAGCCTCAATGATCTTTCCCAGTGTGTTTAGCAGGGTAATTGGCCTCCAGACCTTGGCCTGTGAGTAGTCCCTTCCCTGGCTTGCGCAGTGCTACTGTCCGTGCGATTCGGAAGGCTCTTGGGACATATTGCCAGTCCCAGCACGCCTGTGCCAGGTACTGCAGCTTCTTGTCTTTCGCTTCATGGACAGCCCACCTCCAGCTCGCCCTTCTTGCCTCCTTTAGCGCCTTCTTCTTCTCGTGGTTTGCAGCTCTGACTTGTTCCGCTGACAGGCCCTGCTTCCGAGCTCTTCGTCCTTTGCTTACTGCCTCACTCACCTCTCTCGTCCACCAGTTACAGCGGGGCGCACCCGCGTCGTAGTGGGACTTGGCTGTGGGGAAGCCCAAAGGATATAGCAGCACTGGCAAAACAGTTTCCCGTTCTCACCTATACGAGAAAGTCAATGCATCCCACCCAACAATCTGGATTTCCATTCAGTTGAATCCAGCTGTTACAGTAGATATCTCCAGAGTCGGTCAAAGGCATATATTCTGTTCCGAAAGTCAACTGTTTTCTATCTTTCGATTCTGTACGGAGCCGGACTGCGTGGTAATCATAAAGATAGACTCGGCTAACATGACAAGCAGATAGCACAGTCTGCTGCAGACGACCAAATCCATCCTTCGAATACGGATCTATCACGTTGTTCGACAGAAAGCAGCTTCATAACTCCCTCATGGCCATTTCCTGCTGACAACATCAACGGGGTTAGGCCATCATTATCCTTGGAGTCCGGATCGGCGCCCTTCTCCAGTAGCAATTGCACTATCCTCTCTTCGCCTCGATAGGAAGCAGCATGGAGAGCATGCCATAGGGGCCACCTTGGGCATTGACATCGGTTCCCATCTCCAGGAGCATCTGCACTATCTTCTCATGGCTTTGAAAGGAAGCAGCCTGGAGTTGCCAAGTAGCCACCTTGGACATTGAAATCGGCTCCATTCTCCAGGAGCAACTCCATTATCTTCTCATGGCCTCGAGAGGAAGCAGCCTGGAGAGCATTGCCATAGCGGCCACCTTGGGCATTGACATCGGCCCCCTTCTCCAGGAGCAACTGCACTATCTTCTCATGGCCTTCGAAAGAAGCACCCTGGAGAGCATTGCCATATTCACCACCTTGGGAATTGACATCGGCTCCTCTCTCCAGGAGAAACTTTACTATCTTCTCATGGCCTAGAGAGGAAGCAGCCTGGAGAGCATTGCCATAGCGGCCACCTTGGGCATTGACATCGGCTCCCTTCTCCAGGAGGAACTTCACTATCCTCTTATGGCCTTGAGAGGAAGCAGCATGTAGAGCATTGCCATACTCTCCACCTTGGGCATTGACATCGGATCCATTCTCCAGGAGCAACTGCACTATGTTCTTATCCCCACGATAGGAAGCAGCCTGGAGAGCATTGCCATAGGGGCCACCTTGGGCATTGACATCGGTTCCCATCTCCAAGAGCGTCTGGACTATCTTCTCATAGCCTTCCAAGGAAGCATCATGGAGAACATTGCTATAGCGGCCACCTTGGGTGTTTACATCGGCTCCCTTCTCCAAGAGCATCTGGTCTATCTTCTCATGGCCTTCCAAGGAAGCATCATGGAGAGCACTGCCATCGGCTCCCTTCTCCAGGAGCAATTGCACTATCCTCTCATGGCCTCGAGAGGAAGCAGCCTGGAGAGCATTGCCATATTCACCACCTTGGGCATTGACATCGGCTCCCTTCTCCAGGAGCAATTGCACTATCCTCTCATGGCCTCGAGAGGAAGCAGCCTGGAGAGCATTGCCATATTCACCACCTTGAGCATTGACATCGGCTCCCTTCTCCAGGAGCAATTGCACTATCTTCTCATTGCCTCCATAGGAAGCAGACTGGAGAGCCTTGCTATCGTACCAACCTTGGGCATTGACATCGGCTCCCTTCTCCAGGAGCAACTGCACTATCTTCTCATGGCTTTGAGAGGAAGCAGCCTGGAGAGCAGTGCTATCGTAGCTACTTTGGGCATTGACATTGGCTCCCTTCTCCAGGAGCAACTGCACTATCTTCTCATGGCCTCCATAGGAAGCAATCAGGAGAGCATCGCCATAGCGGCCACCTTGAGCATTGACATCGGCTCCCTTCTCCAGGAGCAACTGCACTATCTTCTCATGGCCTTGAGAGCAAGCAGCCTGGAGAGCATTGCTATCGTAGCTACCTTGGGCATTGACATCGGCTCCCTTCTCCAGGAGCAACTGCACTATCTTCTCATGGCCTTCGAAAGAAGCAACCTGAAGAGCATTGCCATAGCGGCCACCTTGGGCATTGACATCGGCTCCCTTCTCCAGCAATAACCGTACTGTATGTATGAGACCTCCTGATGACGCATAGTACAATGGACTTGCCGTTTCATAGCCATAACGTAGTGAACCGTCGTCAAAGAGGTAAACCCAGGCTGCGTACGCCTTCTTTTTGTTGAGCAGGAACTGTAAGATGCTTTGCTGAACGTCCTTTCGAGATTCGGCATGCCTTGCATGATCTATCCAATATCGTGCAGAGTATTGCGACAGAGGAAATGTCACTGTGATTTCCTTCGCAGGGCACTTTCCTCCAAGGTAAGACATATATCCCAGGCAGACTTTTGTGATAGAGGCCCGTGCACTGATTTCGGTCATGCTGGCTTGAAATACCTTTTCCACGCGCCCGGACGTAAGATATTCTTTGACGGAGAAATGCGCTAATTGGAGCTGTATCACGGCCTCTTCCCTATTATCGTCGTCTTCTCTAGTTATCAGAGATACCAGACTGGAACAAATCCTAACGATCTCTCCAGGAACGGGCAGTCTTTCCTCGGGGTTGAATTGACAATCATCGGTAAGGTCGACCACTATTGCATCTACGGCCTCTCCAACCGTCAAGGGTCGTTCCGAGAAAGTTAAAAACTGCAAGATTCTGATCGCGTCTTCTCTATACTCCTCCCTGATGTTGGTCAAGATCCGATCGTATGTTTCGTTCAGTGTCGCAGGGAGTGAAGCAAGCGCCTTCCGAAGCTCTCGAAGACGCACACATTTCTCTAGAACATCGAGTTGGCATGCAGCCCACCTAAACCTGCAAAACAGTGAGCTTGTATCATCCCGATTACGCGATGACCATGATGCAGTGATTTATCTTACATTCCGCCCGCCTTCTTCATCAGTTCTGTCTCGATCTCTTCTAGCACGGCAGGCTTCGACCGCCATCTTCGGAATTCGTTATCAGCACGAAGAGTGCCATGTATGTATGCCCCAATATCAGCATCCACCGGACTTTGTTGAATGGGAATGAAGTTTTCTTCGGAAAGCCAGAATTTGAGCTCTGATTCCAGTTCGTCTTCCCTCCGACCGGTGGCGAGGAGATAAATATTTCTGTGATCGGAAGTCGCCAGCTCTCGCATCCAAGACAGTAAGTCCTTTTTTGTTTGACACTCATCCAGGGCATCTATAACAATTTGAATAGTCTGGACATGCTGCATCATTGCTTCCAGTGTTGCACAGAGGGAGTCAGTCGTTGGCTGTTGATGGCCGCCTTCACAGTTTGTGAACAAGGCATCGAGCTCCCTCCGCGAATCTTCGCACCTGGAGTAAAGCTGCGCAACTAGTGAGCGAACCAGTTGGTCAAGTGACTGCTTACGAGTATCACTAAAATCGAAGAAGAAATCCAGGACAAGAGTTGAAGAACAACCTTGGTCCAGGCGGAGGTGATTGATGATTGTCGAGCTGAGAACCGTCTTTCCACAGCCTGGAATTCCATACAGCCAGAGGTACTGACGTGATCCAGACTTCCACTGCTGAAAGAGTTCGCTTTCAAGAAACCATAAACCTGTTCGTTCATAATGCACTTTCCGTGCTTTCGCGAAGTTCGTGGATGGATCCGGTGGGGATAGCCAGTCATTGATCTTTCTGAATTGGCCGTCTAGATGTAGGCTTTCCACTACAGTTCTCGTGGCTGCTGTTATAGATCGGATTTCGGCCACATTCTCTGCAACTCGTCACTCTTTTGATACCCATTGATGGACCAACACTACTCACCCTTTATGGGTTCCAAGTTGTCCATGACAGCTTGCGGAGTGACCGTAAGCAGAAGTTTCTTAGCAAATGCTGCAGCGACAGCAGCTGCGTAAGGCTGCCATTTCCCGTTCTTGTGTGAGTCCGCATAGTCACTGACACCCCGAATGACCAGACATGGAAAATCATCCATCAAACCAGCAGCCTCCATCTCGAAGCAAATGACATTATCCCTCTCTGCGATGCGATCACGTTCGAGACTGTCGTTCATCACTGCATTGCCGGAAGCGATGATGCCGTAGTGGATTTTAGGATTCGTGCTCCGCCGTGGACGCCGGTCAACCATGTCATCGTTCTTCGCGGCGAGAACACACCTCTCGCACATGCGGTTCTTCTCGATGTGCTTATAATTTGCACAGAATAAGATGTCCTTCGCCGTCATGGGATAACTCCATTCTTCGTCCGACTCTTCATTTGATTGTTGATCACTTTGATCACCCTTGAACGCCTCATTGACTAGCCTGGATATTTCTCGCCCCAGATTGCGTGTTGCTCGTAGGGTAGTTATGGCAGTCCTCAGTAATACTGGAGGCTTGTTTGAAGTTCCAAGACGACGAAACCCTTCAGTTTCCATCCTGCCCAGGTCGTATTGTATCACGCCTCCCCCTTGTACAGATGGTAGAGACACAACAATGTCACCAAGTCGAATGTCGTTCTCTGGACTGGGAACACCGCTTCCGACACCCACCAACACACCGAATCGGAGACTGGGAAATGTGGATTGCATTGATTTAGCAGCAATCGCTGCGCGGTTGGTGCCATATTCTGGTAGGCAGGCAATGGTGACGTTATGCCCTCCAATACATCCCAAAATATAGGTGTTTTCATCATATTTGGGCTGGGTTTTCAGCTGCGCATGTTCATCATCGAGCATTGCACGCGCAGCCATCAGCTCAGACGGGATTGCACAGATCCAGCCGACTGTGTATTGTTCTAGAGGCAGGCTTACAGCTTCGCTTCTCCTGCTAGCCTTACTCTGCCCTTGGGAAGCAGTCTCTGGCTTTGTCGAGGCCATTGTAGTATCTGAAAAATTCTTTGCGAAGGGCTGGTCCTGATTTTTGCGCGAGTCAAGTGTCGTCGTAGGAAATGCTGCGAACAACGCTGGCGGCTGTGTGACAGTCCTTGATCCTGACCTCAGTATGTCAATGATCAGTCATGTGATCGATAAACCTACTTCCTATAATGTCTTGCACCTTCCCTACATCTTCTCTCCTTCCTTCATCTCGCCCATTCCTGGATGAGGATCATTCACACAGTTCGTCTAAGTCGTGCTGTGCTTCATTGAAAATTGGAGTCAATTGTGGACTGATTTTCTTGGACCTTCAGTCCTACTCCTGCGCTCTGCCTCGCCATACGCGTCCAGTCGCGTAAAAACGCGCTTGGCGGAGATGGCTCAGAACCGCACCCGACATGAAGGGCCTCTACAAGCAGCTGTTCATGACTCTACGGATGCCGCCGCAACCAGAGCCACAGAGGGACAGAAAATCTTCAGTCCCATTGCAGCTTTGCTGGATAAACACCGCGCTCAGTCCTCCAGTCTTGCACCGCACCTGCAGAGAGCTCTCGCCCTCTTGAGCAACGATCTTGCTGCAGTGGCTCAACGCCACTTCAATGCCTTCATCAGCGGGATAGATGTAAGCGAGATCTGCAGCCCTCCTGCCCTCGCTGTACATAAGCCTCTATCCCCCCCGGTCTCTCGCCCGCCCTCCAGCCTGACCCAGCCAACCTACGCTGCGGCTGCCTGCCTCTCCACCTCAAGCAAGCCAATTCTTAAAGCGAAGAAGCCAAACAACACCCAATCCACAGAAAGACAGTCCAAAAAGACCGCAGTCTCTGCTAAGCTGCCTCCCCCAGATAACCGCCTCTTTACCCGCCTACCAGACGGTCATCCGGCTAAAGGAATGCAGACCTATGCAATTTACTCCAGCCTTCGAGCCCAGCTAGGCCCAAATGGCTCCATGCTTAAAGAAGTGCAGTCTATAAAGACTGGCTTTGCCCTGTGCCCCGCTACTCCTGACGACCTCTCCGCCATGGAAGCTCATAAGGAGACTGTCACCTCCCTTTTTGGTGAATGCCGAGTAGAACACAGCTCATGCTGGATCTCATATAGAGTGACAAACGTCCCGAGGACCATTGGGCAGCTTATCCAGAGTCAGTACTCCTTCGTTCCGATGAATCCGGAGACTTTGGCCACTGCAATTGCTGAGTCCACCGGCCTCAGCCCCGTCTCAGTCACTGAAACCGCTGCAAGCGCTGCGAACAAGTACTCTCCCTCATCCAGCTGGTTTATCAACTTCCCAGAAGGAACAGAAGTAGCCCTCCCACGCCAGCTACGTCTCTTTGGTGTGGTTACTAACGCCCGGACCCTGTCTAGGAAGATAAAAGTCATCCAATGCAATCGGTGCTGGAAGTAGCATAACCCCCGCTCATGCGCTCGGCCCCCTCGCTGCTGCCTCTGCGTCTCTACTGAGCATTCAGAAGAAGGGCATGCCAATCGCTGCACTGCCTCATACCCGCATACCTGTCCCCCTAGGTGTCTGCATTGCCATGGCCCACACCCGGCTGACTACACCGAATGCCTTCTCCGGCCCAGCAAAACGTGCGCTGCCTGTACCAAGGCTCAGCGGGCTGAGATCCGCAAGGCAGGCTCTGTAAACTTAGCAAAAGCCTGCACAGACAGCGGCTGCTGTACACAAATCTCTGTCGACCCCAATAGTCAGCCCATGGCTATAGACACCGTACTCAACTCAGTGGCACCGGCTCAGCCGATTGCCTCTCCTTATCGCCCAACAACCCCCCCACCTCCTATGCCTGCTGACTCGCCCCCGGTCACAACTCGGGCAATCCGCTTTGCCTCTCCTGAACCCCGAAATCGGTTTAACGATCTCCTCGAAGAGGAACTATGATATATCGGTCCTCCCTAGAACTGAGCCTCTGTCAGTGCTCCAGCTAAACGTAGGCCGCGGGCCAGCCACTCATGAAATCGCCCTTTCATTAGCATACTCTAGCCGCATTGATATCATTCTTATACAGGAACCGTATATATACTCCGATCTCAGCCGACAGATCACAAAGAGGCACCCATCTTATGAATGCTTCTCCCAAACAGATAACTGGGCTATAAGCGGTCGACCCCGATTCCTCACCTATGTCCGCACAAAAACGGGTATTCGGGCCTCTCAGTTGCGCCCCCATTTAACAGGTCCTGAAGTGTTCTCAGACCTCCTCCTCCTTCAGGTCCTCTCCCCCTCAGGACAGTCTGCCTCGGTAATTAACGTTCATAATGGCCCTATCGGTGCTATTAGGGCAGGCGAAGCTGCTAAAGCACTTACACTCCTGCCAGAGACCTACTTTTCTCAGTCCATCATACTTGCAGGTGACTTCAACCTACTGCATACTAGGTGGCAGCCATCACTTCGGTGCAACCCTACCACCTTTGCTGAGCCATTTGTCGACTGGCTTGATCGTCTAGGGTTAGTTCTTATTTCTGCGATAGACCAGCCTACACACGATAGAGGAAATGTCCTTGACCTCACTTTCGCCTCAAGCCCCCTAGCACTGGCAGGGACGAATACCAAGATAGCAAGCCATTTAGACTCAACATCAGATCATTGGCCACTTCTCACCACCATTCCATGGAGCCAGAGATTCACTGAGGCAGCCCAGAAACTGAGATTCGATACATTAGACCACCCTCACTTCCTCTCACTACTCAGTTCCAACCTTGCTGGCATTGAATGCTCAGCTGTAACAGAAGAAGGCCTGGA
Source organism: Hamigera avellanea (assembly GCA_027569715.1). Lineage (NCBI taxonomy): Eukaryota > Fungi > Ascomycota > Eurotiomycetes > Eurotiales > Aspergillaceae > Hamigera > Hamigera avellanea. Next base: position 12,825 of record JAPDKU010000153.1, read on the forward strand.
CAGACTAGCTCTTGAGTTAACCTCAGCAATCGCTAGTGCCTATAAAGGCTCTGCTAGGAGCTCCTTAGCCCAGGGAATAGGCCAGCCATGGTGGAATAGTGACTGCAGAAAAGCGCTGCAAGACTTCCGCTTAGGTCTCTGTTCGAGAAAAGACTTCCGTCGGATAACCAGACGGTCTAAACGGCAGTTCTGGCGAGATAAACTTACCGCAGTGACACAGATCAAAGATGTCTTTGAGATGAGCAAGTGGCATAAGTCTACAGGATCTTATCGAAGCCCTCCACTGAAAGACCCTTTGAGGCCGAATAGCCTCCCAGCAGTTGCTTTGAATGAGAAACGTGACGTATTAGTCCGCAATCTCCTTCAGAACACTGCTGAGCGGGCGATATACCTATGGACTCTCCAGCTGTCCCATCTACTAGCCTGCCATTCCCAGATATATCTTTGGCGCAGGTTGAGAAAGCTGAGGTAACACAACTCCTGGAGCAGATGAAATCCCCACTTGTGTAATCAAAGTGGCATCTGGCAATTGGGTATACACTTGAGAGAAGCGGTTTTTGGCGCTTGGGAGGCAGCAAATGCAACGGATCGGTCACTAAGGCAGTGGTTGAGCGAGAGGTTCAAGGGGACAGGCGGGCTTCTTAAGCAAGCCCGCGCTCCTCTCTGTAATTATTCTCTGGACCAGGTAAATAAAAGCGTTTTGACCTTGGCCAGCAACGTTGAACCGAGCGGGGAACCCTGTCTCTTGGGGCTATTTAGGGGGCCTGAATGGGTCCAACGCATCGAAATGCGAGTTCAAGGCCTTATATTGTGGGTGATTCCTTCCAGCAAAGTACTACTTTGACGAAGTATTCAGAGCCGCATTCCTCCAGCCGACCGATTAGCAGCGAACAGGATCTCGAGACTTATGAGCGGCTAGCCGTGGAAGACCATGTGCATGACATTATCGCTGAGTCATGCAAGATACCCGATGCTCGAGAGGAATTTCAGTTGAGCAACGGAGTGTGGTTTGGAATCACGCTAACTCTCTAGATGAAGATGGCGAAGCAGATAGGAGCTGCTATGGACCACTCAGGCGGTATTATCCACTCGGTTGCCTGATCTTCTTTTCTCATCGCTGGAAGGGCCGTGTCCAATGGGCAACCAATTATCATATTCGTACGAACAGCAAGCATAAGCGAGAAAGCTGATTACTCCAATATCCAGACCAATCATTCTTCAGCAAACTTCCTGCGAACTATCCATGCTCAAACCGATGCTGTTGCCTTACTCTTCAGCTTCCTGATGTTCAAGTTCACATACGGAGTACTCGGGCTCGTCCTTGACCATGTCCTCGGGGTCAATTTAGCTCGAGATGATGAACCAGTCCAGGCTCAGCGCCTCGTTCGTGTCCGCGTTCGTCAACTTGTTTGATAGCATTCACTTGGGTGAACATTGCTAACTAGGGGCTGCCTCTACTAAGTTTAAAAGGTCCACACGGCCTCAGGGGTATTGTTGGCACACTCAACCACACCTTTCAGCTGAAATTTGCTAAGAATATTTCTTCTACCAATACTATGGAGATGCCTTCATCCCCCAGTGTCTATACTGAGGCATCTGAGGATGGTACCACTCTAGTCAGCTATCCTCCCGTGTCTCCTCAAGTCCGACGTAAGTGATTTTCAAAAAACAGGAACAAGGCTGAATCGCTAACTTAATTTCCTAGCATTTCTATTCAGCCATACTGAAGGGCCGATCAATTTTTGGGGCTCCCAATAAATGGCATCCTTTATTTTGAGGTCTTGATTGCATAAGAGAATAAAACTACCGTTACTTCCTATATGAAGGTCAGCCGCAGTCAGATGAACAGTGGTAACTGTATAGAGTGGAACTTTACCCGGTAGATACTGAAGCTTGGAATTTCCACGACTCCTTTCGCTCAAGTCCGAGAAGGCCGAGGCTCTTTATTGCTTCTCCTCCCAGGTGAATCTTATCGCCTGCATTGATGACGTAAAGCCTTTGGCAGGTCTCCCTGCCTTGATAGCTGAATTTCACCGCTGGCACAAAACCACACACATCGAGGTCCTTTTGCGCGAGAGTGGGGGCGCGGATCTTGCCCACGCAAAAGATTATAGTAAATCCAAGAATCTCTGCAGCTTCCTTGGAGATCATGTTCACATTCATCATAAATGCAAGATGTACGGTTATACCACGCTTGCAGAACGGTCCGTCGTTGCTGCATTGCAAGTCCACGGCAGGAATAGAAATGTTAGCCATATTGATCCTAAAGTCAAGTTCAATGAGTAGTTGGTCCTAAAGGCAGAAATGATAGGTTTCTTACAGCGAATAAGGAAGAGTCTGCGAAGATAATAGATAGGGCTCGAGGGTTGGATAAAGGGTCTTGGTTGAAAGGAAGTGAGTAAAACGGATGGCAATTATGGCACCTAGTTATATAATAGATTAAGTGAGAAGGAGTAGTAATATATAAGTAAAAGTACCCAGAAGCATAATAGGTTTGACGTGACCTTATTATATTACGGTATAAGGTATATCATATACAATAAACTTTCATCGAGATTTCTTATTTTTCTTTTCAGAACCAGACCTTCTGCATCCTGTTATTCAGTTATTGACACGGCATCCGTACCCTTATACAGCACAATAGAACTATTAATAGAAGCCATTACTCCTTTCATGTCACTGTATTTAGCTCTCTGCAGATATCTCTCTAATTACATTCATCTGTCTTATAGAGTGCTTCCGCAGAAGTCTTAAAAGATGGAGAAAGCTTAGGCATTGCCCTTCTGCGGTTTTCTCTTGCTCGCCGAAAGTCTTTTCGGTTATCCCGACTGAACGCTTCGAACGGTAAAGCTTCCCAGACCAATCTATGGTTTCTGACATGAGTCAGTGAAAGCCACCATACCCCGGTAGCAACGCTATGCCTCTTCCAAGTTTCCAACCTGACTGAAAGATACCATCATAGGCAGTAATAGGCAGTGAAACGCAGTAATAGGTGATGGCACGTACCTCTGAGGCGCCGGCACTTGTATCTGAAGCTGGCTATAAGCGCAGACCTTGCCAACATGAACACATACTACCGCTACCGTGTGATATAGCAAAGTGGCTGTAGGTGGCTGTAGGTGGCTGCAGTTGGCTGCGTACCCCGCCATGCACCGGGTCTAATGAACCTTGTCTTCCTTTCTTTTGATACATATATTTTCAATACACCAGAATATGTTGGAAGTGGGGCCAAGTCAAACACCGATGTTCGGGGTCGGAGAATCCCGCATAGCATGGAAGAATATTGGATGTCTCTTTCGAGGTTTTACCCCTTCTATAGCCCCTGTGCTAGAGGGAAAGGAAGAAGCATCACCGAACGCGTTAGGTGAAACGCCAAGTGTTAGGCCTATAAATCTTCTTCGCCACGCTACATTGTCACTGCGATCGTCTTATCTTCTGATGCACTTTCACTACAACAGAAGGAATGAATGATATACCTTAAGTTATCATGGTTGGTTTAAGGTCCATACGCGATTTTTTGTGATGCTAAATGTGACAACTTCAGACTCCGTTACACAACTCCATTCTTCGCGCTGCAGCCCAGCCAGCCTTGAAGGGCTTGCAGGCACGATGTCTCAGTGTGGCTTTAGAGACCGAGAACCTCCTGGGTAATCTAAATCTCGAAGCACAATCACTCTTGGACATCTTCTGTGTTCTCCAGAAAGACGGTTTCTGTGAAAGACACATAGCTCAACTAGACAAGCACGAATTGTTCCAGAACTACGCCGAAGTTTTCTTGGACAAGCTCAGTGATGATGGCCTTCTTATGTTGTCTCTTCTTACTTGGCACTTCGATACGTCGTTCCATAACTTTCCGAAGGCACCCTTGCCTCCTCCAGGCCTTTTGGAGTATTTCTCACTACCAACGAATGATGTCGGAGAACTATGCAAGATCCTATGGGACCGATACAATCGGTGTTCAGAGCGGACTATTCCACTAGAGACTTTCAAGATGAAGTTCATGAGGCTCGTGGGCTTTCTTGAGAACGGATTTATCCAGTTTTTTCTGGGGGCTCCCCATTAGGAGAAAGATACGATGCCCCATTCATTGTACTATATCTCTTTCAAACGATATATTAGTTAAACAAATTGACTCCCTTGTCTTCTGTATAGTGAATACTGAAACCTCTTATTTCATGCTTAAGGATCTCAGCCCGGATCCGGCGCATAGCGCTCAGCCGGCATGACGCGTTTGATTGTGCTACCCGCCCGTGTTGCTCTGCTGTCCGTGGTTTGCGGACAGAAAGTACCCGTGTTTTCCGAGCTCCACTTCTAACATATTTTGGTGTACGGTAACAGGGCCTCGGCTTGCCTGCCCGCCAAATTGGGCGCCGATACCAGCGCCCCCTGCAGTGTGAGTACGTGTGTTGGTCTCAGAGCACCGAAAGATTGGATGAATTGCCATGCGGGCCAATAATGAAACCGGAGGCACAAGGCTGCAGACGAGGGACTCAGGCGAGTGATCTAATGCAAGTCACGCGCAGAATAGTCACAATGAATTTTGCCTATAGCGGAGCGAGACATTCGAGCCTTGTTGAAGTAGAGTAACCATATTCGGTCGAGATTGAGGAGGTTCCCCAGCTCGTTGGCGGGCTGAGATCACGATGAGCGGTACGATGGCAGTCTCTCGAGACCCAAGTCGAGTTCACCGAAGGTATTCGAGCCACTGGCCGAGCTGAGCCAAGCCACGTTTGATGGTCAGACATCGCTCTGTCCGCCGTTTCGCCAATCATGAATGTTGGCTCAGGGGTGCTGTGACGCATGGAGCTCGATCGCTGATGTCGCACCACATGATCGAGGCGTCCTCGGAGCCGCTGGCGAAGCTCCGCATATCCATATACAGGATGGCAGCGCGACCTGCGTCAGGGAGCCTTCGACATTGACCGAGAACGATACGCGTGCACAGATGAACCAGCTGTCGACCTCGATGGACTTTCTCCGCGATTGGATTCACTTTCAAAACGGTTGGCGACCGAGCAAGGCGATCCCCGCGGCGCACGCTGGGCGGCTGGCGCAGTCGTGATGGCGGAGCAGAGTACTGTACAGTGACGTCGGTTACGGCTTCGATCCTGACTGACCTCAAGGTCATCATTACAAGGTTCGTCTATTTAGCACGATGGTTGTCAAGGTGCCCGATACGGTCGAGGATAGGCACACCCAATGGCATGATTTGGGACTCCACTTCACGAGGATGACAAGTGACAAGTGACGGGGACACTCTGGTGCTACTACCGACCGGTCAATATAGGTAGGTCATCCAACGAGGCAGTAAACTGGCCCTGTCGCCTCTCGTTCGAGATCAAGGCTTCCAATTTGTTTCGACCATAGCCAGTAGTAGACCAGTGACTTTGATTTTATTCTCGTTTTATGAAGTGTAGTGAAATATATGAAAATCAGACGTATACTGTGACACATTAAGGGATGGACATTTGTTTACTTGGCTGACGATCATGGTCGAATGGTCTGCCTGTTGTCTTCGCAGATCAAAACTCCCAGCTGTTCAAAGTCAACCGCTGCGGATGCACAAGTGTGGTGACTCTGGTGAGCAGGGGCAGTGTTGTTTTGCTGTAAGCACTAAACCGGGAGAAGATAGCTCGCGGCCATTCATTGGCGATTGACTGACAGGGTGAACTTCCCTTGAGGGGAAGGAAGTTCCCCTCCTCCCCTGGGAAGTTCCCCTCATCTTCTGGGAAGTTCCCCGCTCCTTCAGAAAAGCTGTTATCCTCCCAAGAGAAACTCCTTTCTCCCAGCCGTCTTCTTCCGCAAAGGAATCTTCCATCTAACTCAGCATGGCAGACAAGAAACGCCAACAACGAAAGAAATGGAGGGAGGAGCACAGAAAGCGGAAGAAGGTGCTTCATATCCCGAAGCGTGTTAAATGGGGTCCATATAATCTGGATTTTCCGACGTTCGACAACGCAGGCATTCTTGAGCTCCAACGCTTCATACGTGATTTGGACGACGAAGCAAATTGGGCGAAACCTAGAGAGCACATTATCGCCGACATTATGGAGAGCCTGCTTACGTCTAAGCGTCCGTTGGAGATTATCGCAATGGTACCATCGATCTTCCCGACATCAGATGGGGACCTGATTCTTTTAAACGATTCGCAGGCTCTGTACAATTGCCTTGGTAAAAAGTTCGATAAACCGCTACTTTATCGAGCCTCGTTGTCTGGGAATTCACTCTGTGGTCGCAAATTGACCTTAGATGTGTTCTGGACGCATCTACGGGAGCAGCCGAACAAAACGATAGACGTTTACGACTACGCCGTGGTAGAGCCTACATCAAGAACACGAAGATTAACAGTCCAGGAAGTATTGTTGCATTGGGAGCTCCCAGAGCACGAGCGACATGCTATCAATCTCCTGGATATCGAGAACAGAATGGGGGACTTCTGCCCGATCGAAATAGTCCAACATGATCTTTACAGCAAAATATCTCGCCTATCCCCGGATAATGTTGGGAAAACCAACTCAGACTGGAAAGAAAATCGAAAAGAATTCTTCCTCCTCAGCGGGGCAAACGCGATATCATCCATCCATGTGGACAATGGAGGTCAGCTAACGTGGATTCTAATCCTCGAAGGCCGGAAGATCTGGTACTTTCCTCGCAAACTGACTAGCGATGCTGTTCGGTTGTTGGCTGTTATGGGCTCTCAGTATCCTCGAGGATATGAAGAAGGTTGGGTACGGGTAGAGCTATGCGCGGGGGATCTGTTGTGAGTATATTTTAATGGATTGTATCAGAGAATCCAGCTGATATTTTTTTCAGAATGATGCCTCCCAGTTGTCCACATGCAGTGTTTACTCCAGATGACTGCCTTGCTGTTGGTGGCCATTTCTATACGGCCGCACACCTCGGGTCAACGCTCCACGGGCTTAAACTTCAGGAAGATTATCCAGCTATATGCAACGAAGACCTACAACCCGACTTCTATGATATTCTCCGTAGTGTTTTTGAGAACGCGCATAGCATCAACACGTCTTTTCAGCAAGCCGATATCTTGTCGTCATCTTCTCTGTTCCTCGATACCTTGGATGCGACATCTCTCGCCACCTTGTTCGGAACGAATAGACGTAGCGGTATCGCTCGCGGCCAACGCTCTAGAGTTCTGGAACAACTGAAGTCGAGCCTGAACAACCACGGCCATCTTATGGCAAAGCGTACTCTCTTTGTTAATGTTCTGGAACGTTTCCAGAGACGATTTGTGACGGATTTGGAGGGTGAATGATATTATCAAGTGTTCCCGACAATCGGTCCACAATTTTCGCTTTTGCCTTCCTTCCCTTCTGTGATTGTCTTGACCTAGGATGCCAGAGCATGGCGAAATGAGCGGTCGATGTACGTGTCGGGTCAACCGATGGCGCTACGACAAAGACAGCAAGTATGATGTTCCGGACAGCATTGCCTATCAGGTCTATTAGTATCGAATTTACAGAATTCCAACATCACGAGCGTGGTTATTCCAGGGTACAGAAACCACAAAGATTCGATTCGAGGTTCGTGAAAGCGTTCTTGTCGCTGTGTTCAATCGCGGGAGATGTTGTTTCCGTCATCGTGGGGACTACTGTATCGACCGAAATTATGCCATCCTAACTTCCCTACCAGCCAAATTTGATTATCAAATGTATCTGATAAGTGTAAAGATAACCAGCACTGGTAGAGACCATGAGTACGTGCCGTGACAACTAAAAACCAAAGCTTCCATCTTCCGCTGTTACAAGTCCATTCATCTGCTTCTCATCTGTCTGGACCTTAGTACTTCCCTGATTCTCATTCACTTGCTTGAGTGCATTGTCAAAGATCCTTTTTACCGATTCTTCAATCAAGAGCCCAATTAGATTCTTATTCTCTAGGTCTTCCTGAATGGTCTTCCCAATGAGTTCCTTTTCTTTCCTATCAAGTTCTTTCCGCTGGTGCTGTAGGACCTGAAGCTCATGACTCAGAGTATTTTCTAAGACATTCTTGTTCAGTTCCATCGCTTTGATCTGGCTTTCCAGCTCAAAATGTAGGTCTTCCAATTGAGAGGTGCGCAAGGGATCTTGCAAAGTTTCCGCTAGTTTCTTAGCAGACATGATCAGCATGTCGATTCCCCGAGATGTTGTTGGGAGTCGATGGACAGAAGTGTGCCGGACATTGTTAGTCGCAAAGAGAACTTCATTTAGCGAAGAGCGGCTCAGTCGGAAAGCATGTCTGGGAAGTCGTCCAGACATTTTGGCCAAGAGTTTTGTCCACATAGTCAGTTCTGCAGCCGCAGCACAGTCCCATCCATGCTCTTCTAGGACGGATGGCATCTATTTCTTGATAAAATTAAAGCAGCATTCTTCCAATACGTACTGGACAGTGGACAATATGGAATGTTGAGCACGGTATGGAAAGTAGGATGAATACAATGAAGGAATGGGAAGATTTGGCTGAGTTGAAGGTTCGGGAACTGAGAGTCCATCAGTATGTTGAAGCATGTAAAGCGTCTGTGGTCTTACCAGGAGCATCATCCTTCTCAGAAGGTGCTGACGCTATTTCAATGTCTGGATTCAATTCGTCCTCTCGTTCTTCCAATGAAGCGATTTTTTCCAAGTCCTCGGCTGCTGAACGCGCCGCATTGCTTTCACATGCAGCCCGTTGGACATCCATGGCTGGAGAAGAGATGAACAAATCTGGGAATTCAATTTCGGCTTTTACATCCGATTGAAATATCTTCCTTTCCAATAGCGCCTTGACAATCTCGACAACCTTGTCGACTCTGAAGTCATAGATTAAGGGACGAAGAAAGGATGTATGCATATCTACAAGTTCTCGTATCTTCTTTTTTTTCCGAATCTGGGCATTGTCACCAGCGAAGATAGCCCTGCAGGCCAGGTAAACTTGACGTTGTTCTGCTGCGGAATATTTCATGGTAGGATGTTTGATACTCTTAGTGTGATGGTGCTTAAACAGAACTAGAATTTGGGGATAGGTGGTGGTAGCTATTGAACAACGGCCTAATCTGAGGAGAAATAACGGAAAATGGGAAACAGGAAGGACGTGTGGGCCTAATCGAAGATATATTCGAAGAAGAATTCTATATAGAGCTCAACACGAAAAATGTGATCAGCTTTGATGTCGTCAAGAATCTGCTGGAACCTGCTCGAGCCGCAGTTGACAAAGGAATGAGCGATTTTTGACAACATTGAGACATGCAAACGCAGGACTCCTAATTAGAAAGTGGACTCCCTGCGCGGTGTCAGACTTGGAGGTCAATGACAATCTTGTTTGCATAGAAAGCTAGACTCAATCATTATGGATTATTCAAATTGATGAACGGTTGCCAGCAGTTATGCTTTGTTTGCATGGAATCAGGCCCTAACTTTGAGCTGGCACTTGGACTGGTAAATGGATGGGGACAGGGGCTTGGAAAGGCCTGAGACGAATCTAGTAACATAAAGCAATGCAAAGAGGCAAGCAACATGCAAAGAAGGCCTGCAGGCAGGAGGCCGAGCCACATGGAGGATGCTGGAACGCCAGCAGGCTCCAATAATATATCCCTTGCTGAGTTAAATCGCTTATAAAGAAACCGCAAACGAGCTGCACGTCTCTAAAAGAGATGCTATGGCAAACGTGCCCTGCAGGCACACACCTCAGTAGTATGGAAGGGCCAAACCCCCGTTCGCTGACAGCTCCGCAGGTTGTTACTCCTGGCTAAGGTTTCATTAACCGGTATCCTGGTCATGCTCCTACAACCCCAGGCCGGCTTCAGGACTTAATTAACCACACTACTTCGCTGACCTAACCGATCGACGGGTTACTACCTTCACGCTGGTAAAAGTAATCGTTGGTGTAGGCTCAATGGTTGTGGTGGTCAAGACAACGCTTGTAGCGGAAACATTCGCAAAGAACTGCTCTCTCTGACTCCCAGCGTTTAAGGCAAAGTGGGATGCAGGCCCGCAATGACAGGAGTCCGACATTGGGCAGATCAGAAACCAGACTGGAGCCGTTTGGTTGACCCGATATTGGTGTACATATTCTGAAACGCGATCAACTTTACCTTTAATAGCACATGGGTGTCTCGAGCCCGTTGTGTATAATTGGAACGGTTTGTTCAATGCATGGAATAGAATAATATCACCCACAGGGACGTCTAAAGAATTCGGATAAATTTGGACGTCTGCGCCGTAGGTCACTTGTATGATACGAGTCAGACCACTGGCTGACGGATCAGTTCTGGACAGAGAAATTGGCGGAGTTTGTTCTGGTTTTTTCGCCGGTGTGTTTAGAGGCATTGATGAAATACTTGGTGAGTGAAGAGTAGCTAATGAAGGCGATATTAATAACTGGGTGCTGCTAGGAGTATCAGACCGAAATAGGTGACTTAGCCGTGCAGGGGAGGGGATCGACGACGAAAGTTTGTTGGGAAACTGTATCTCGTCTACAGGCAAGATCTCGAAATCGAAACAAGAAGTATAGATCTGATAATGTCAGAGGTCCGCGGAAAGCATACTTCGAGTCTTTAAGTTGGGCTCGTACCAGGAATTCCCCATTGATGAGCTGCGTTGTATTCCACATCCAATAGAGTCTATAAATAGTGGTTGATTGTAGTGAAGGAAGCTTGAAAGCAATAGGGTCATCTATACTACTACGGCCAGGATGGACTGCCAGCACTATCCAATTGTTATCGATTGATTATTCAGTGTTAAATTATGTATTAAAAAAAACTTACAATGACCATCAATTCCATCGCGAAAGTTTAAAACCTTAGAAAAAGTTCGGTCGTCCTTTTTTCTCTGCTTTTCAGTTCCATACCAATAGAATAATCCGTTTACCTGGTCTGACGGAAGAGCGCTCTTATAATATGGAAAAATAATAGCACCTGGTAGAGCTTTTAGTGGCCAACTGCAAGGCTGAAAGGGAAACTGCTGGGAAGTAGGGTCGAGAGAAGTGTTTGAGATTGCGCTTGAGCTCCAGGAGCGATATTCTGAACCTTAAGATTATTAGTTACCAATCCTTAATAGTAATGATGAGGTTCTTACTAAACTTCCGGACATAACCGACGTCCCCCTCAGGTACCCTATTAATAGTATGCACTACCCGCAGTCTGTCGACCTTTGAATACATAAGTATTAGGCCTGGCCGCCTGCTCATACTAAAGAAAGATAGATCCTCACCCATACTATCCCAAATACAAGATTTATAAAATTTGCAAGTAATATTAGTACTGAAGATTGAAATAACCGCATTATAATAATGATAGACCTAAGACAATTGACTCTGGAATAGATGACTGAATAAGATATATCATATATATTCTTTCAAAGTTTCCATCTTTAAAATGCTTTACTTATTATTCTACTAAGCTTCTATTATACTCACTCTCTAATATCTATAGTACTGTCTAAGCGGCACTATTCTCATACGATATATTCTTATGGAATGCGCTCTTGTGGAACACGTTCTCGTGGAACGCGCCTCTTGAAACGCGCTTTCGTGGAACATGTTCTCGTGGAACTATTTTTATATTAAACTTTTCGCGAACTTTAACGTGTGTTGGCCCGTTTCATATCTATTAAAATCATGATCCAGTACCAGGAATAGTTATTATTATGTTTTCTTACGGTCTTACCTTCTACAGCTTAATATACAACCATGGCATCGGACAATTTCCGGCCTGCTGTAAAGAAGCTATACCAAAGATTTCGGAGCAGAATCTGGACCTGGAAGAGAAAACCAGCTCAGGTGGAGATCACCATCCAATGCTACGATCGGCGTCCCACAAACATTGCTATGTTTGTCACCTCTTGGGATCCATCCCGCGCATATAATGTAAGTTAAAAGGTTACTATATCAAACTATAGTTACTATACTGACTTTCCTAGGGGACTTGATATGATTATTTGATTCCTTATAATAGAAAGAGGTCTCATAAAATTATAATTATGAGATATATATTTTAGATTCAATAATACATACCCTGAATTTCTAAATGGACTATAAGATATCTTATCTAATATATAATACAAGGAGCTTGGCCGCGCTGCGCGGCCCGCTCCCAAGGGCGGCAGCGGTAAAGCGGTGACGTTTCTAATTGGTGGCAGAAAAAGCGGGTAGGCTCCAGAAAGCCGCAAAAGCCGAATAAGCTTGACATGCCGAATAGGGGATAGGGGGATATATAGAATTTCAATCCATTAATATATCGCCCTACTATAGGATTCTAATATCTTCTTCAGATCATTCCTTCATACTTTGCCCGTTCCGCATCGAGTCCCCAAAGGCTAAGGTAGTGTTCCTCAGATTCCCGTAGCTTGGTACTAACTTGAACCAGCGCATCCTCCATCTTATGAAATAGTTGGTACATCTCCTCCTGCAATTGGAATAGAGCCTTCTTAGACTCTTGGTGCCATGAAAGCTCGCCTTTCAGATAGCTGACTTCGTATGTTAAATCTTCAATTTGCTGCCTCAGTTCTATGGACGACCTTTTTGATCTTTGGAGGCGAGAGGGGAGTCGTTCAATAGTAGAGGAGGTGCCTCCGTGTCGGAGAATTTGGTGGTCCTGAGGGGTAACCTCTTCTGCGATGGAGTACAAGGGACGATGGGAATACTGTGCCATGGCTATTTAGGAGGCCTGGAGGCGAGCGAAGGCAATAATAGTAAATAATAGGTAATGGAAGACTCTGTTGCTTGTTCAGTTATTAATATTTCTCGTAAAGAGAAGATGGCCTTTTAAAATAAAGCAGTTATTTTTTTAAAACCAAGACACTCAAAGGCTCCAACATGCTTAGGAAGTTAGGATAACTCCATAATCCACGACTCCGTGGACCATATTAATACCTGTAAAACTTTAATAATATATTACTAGTATTGTTACCTGTAAGCATGTTAATGGCTGGCTTGTTTTGTGCGGAGCGAGCGTCAGCGAGTGTCCCCTATAGTGTCAAGGACCCATTAGTGGAACGCGACCGCTCAACGAAACGCGGGTGCGGCCACCACCACACTATGCAATAATATAGTCAAATCGGCTTCAATTCTTATGATTGTTACTGCTATATAAAGCTCATTTTAATGAGAAATAGATGCAGTTATTAGACATTAGGATACCAATGTAAAAGACCCCCATAATCACGGTTCCCCCTGTTGGATAAGGGGAACTCCAAAAACCCGAGAATGGCAACGTATTCGTTCAACCACGAGAGAAATCCAACCCATGATTCTTTTTGTGATCCAACCAATCAAAGAAACTTGCCACTTTTTGAGTCTGATTGGAAGGTGTAGGGGTCGCCGGAGCGTTCATGGCGATGCGGTGTCCGGTGAGTGGAAGGAACTCTTGGATCGACGGAAGTCTCTCATATTTATATAATGAATATATAGAAAATTGAGAGTCTTCCAGTTGTATCTGAATACCAAGCTCCATATTCACCTCCGCTTCCATTTAACTTAGGCCTTCCAGGCCCCTGCGGTGGTTGCAAGGGAAGTAAGGCTGCGGAGTTGACTGCGGAATGGATTGGTGGAATAACAGTGACGGCGCTGGATAACGCGTCGGAGTCATCGATTAAATGGAAGAAGACCGTTGAGCCTTGACTCGAGGCGTATTTTATATAGCGATTTGACAATCCTGGGTCAAATACAATTAGATTTAAGCCTCTTGTGCACGTCGTTTTTGACCCCGTTTAATGTTGGAACCTGCTGGTTTCTAGCACTTACCATATTACTCTGCCTCTTTACTTGCTACACATCTCTAAAAGAGATGTATATCTCGCTTATCTCTAGCAGGGGACAGACGGATCATCATCTATTCCCATTGCAAATCATAGAGCACGTCGCTATGACCACCGCGGATGTGGATAGGCTCCTAACGGAGCCAAAGGCGGCCACCGCGATTGCCAGCTATATGCTGAAAACAGGGCTGCTTGTGCAATTCCAGTATGTGGATATGCAAGCAACCGGCACCACCGAAAAGGAGCAGGAGGAGGGGACGTGAGAGCTTGATCAAGGTAGGAGGCGCGAACCAGCCGCTATAGCAACCAGGTCCAGGCTATAGCGGCCGAGCATCCTTATTGGTCAAACCAGAAAGGTAAGCAAAGGCTACACGGAGGGGGCAGAAGAGGGGGATTGAACAAACTGCGGTGCTGGTGCAGTTGCAATGGGGGCGGCGATGTTGGATTAAAGCCGCAAATTCGCTTCGGAAGAACTGACGGGCCGGTTGCAGGGCAACCGGGCCGGATTTACCCCCTCCGAGCTGCGCTTGGAGCAACCTACATAGCGGCAATGTATAATAGCAAGCTACAATAGGTACAAGAAATCTACTACTACTACTACTAACCATTCTTTTCATATACGTTTCCGATTTCGCATAGATCCTTCATGTCCTCAGCCGCTTGTGACGCACGTAGGCTTCTTCCTTTTTGGCTTTGACCCCCTGTTCGAGGCATACAAGTACATACTGGAGCCGGAATTCTCCAGAATCCAGATAGAGCCAGGGCTCCGTTCCGGTGCCTCCTACAGTCTGGACGTCAAGTAACAATAAAAGGGATATATCGCCTCTGAGGATCTAGGGATCCCCAATATTCTATGTAGATAAGATAAAGAAAATAAACATCTTGATACTATTCATAATAATAGAGCTAGCTGGAAGAATCAAGGAACAGTAGGCACAGGTGACAGGTCTACTGGTGAGCCAAGAATAAAGTCAATAAAAGCTAGATACGAAAGGAGAGTAGACAAGAAACGGGTGCAGCATCTTTAATCTTTATACCATGTTCCTTCCTCTTCCTTAACCGAATCGGTCGGAAAAGGCGGCTCATAGTAAGCCTCTTCATCAATCACGGTGCATGCATTGGACCCAGACTCGGAAAGTGGGCAACACTCGAAGGCTGTAGTGAATGCTATTCTCAGAGTTTGAATCGCTTGTTCGTTTGTTTGATTGGTAGACTGAAGAATTGATATGAACTCTCGCTGCCGCTCGTTCTCCGCGAGAAGATGATCGACCTCCGGGTTCTGGCCGGATTGTTTCCCCGACACCATCTTCAGTAGAGTGTTGTTGATAGACAATAGATTCGCAATTCGGGTCTCCAACTCGGTAGCCTTATTCCTTTCCAGGGTCAAGTCACGGCCCAGTAACTGTTGCTCCTTGGAGACTCGGTCGACTGCAGTCTCGAGTTGGATCCGCGTTTTTTCTGAAGCGGCGAGCTCTTGCTCCAACTGAGCACAAAAGCCTCGTGCCTGTCGAACGAATAATGCATCTTCGGAGATGCGTTGCTCCAATCGCCTCTGATATTCTCTTGATGCCTTTTCACGATTGACAAAATCCTTGATAATTCTTTCTTCGCCGTCTTCCAGGACCGATCGATTCATCTAAGCTCCGGTCAGTAATAGTATACGAGGTATAAATAACGGGTGTACTCCTGACCGGTATCTCTGCAGTCTGTGGTGCCGAGGCTTCTGCCCGGGTGGTATCCATTGCGTCTTCCATTTAGGATGAGTGTAGGAAAAAGAGACAATAGTTGTGATGTATCATGAGGGGGGATGAGCAGGTATGGCTCTCCTTTTAAAGACCGATAATTATTATCCTATATTACTCCACTTCGATATATTACTACTCAGGCACTAATGCGATTGCCTTTCTGAACGGCCAATGCAACATCGGAAAGTTTGGCTTGGTAAGCGCCCGCGAGAACGTGGATGTTGACGTTGAACAAGAAAAGCAGCGGCCAAGGAAGAGCTATCAATAATACCGCCACAGACACGGCTCACACCCGTAATTTGCTGATGTCTGGAAGTGCCTCCTCTCGAAGGTAGCTTGACTATTGGTGAACCACTTCCTCGGGTCGGCCCGTCGAACTTTGATTGCGTGACATCCCGGATTCCGTGGATGAGAGGTAATCATATGTATCAACAGGGGTCATAAAGTGTAAGTCAATGTCCATAAGGTACTTTATGGAAGACTCCTACCAATTTAGGCTGGTATTGTGGGCCTCGTCGTCGCCTAAAGTTTATCACTAAAGGAACCGGTATACCACGGCTTCCAGGATTACGAACTGGGATTAAGGAACTGGGAAAAAAAGTACGGTAACCAGTATCTATAACAGGTAATGTACCAAACGCAGTGTCTGTGCCACGACTCCACGAGTACCTGGAAATTATAATCACAAGAACATATCTATTCCTTGCGTCACTCGAAGTTCAGCATTACAATCAGCCGGGCAGCTCTCCACGGACCACCCCTCACCCTCCTTGTCAATCACCTTTCCCTTTTATCACCCCCCTTAGTACCCCGAATGGTAACACGAGCCGGTCGCTCAGCCAATCGATTAAGGACTATCTTGAACTTCTCCTTTGCCGCATTTTGGTTGTCAACAGCCTTAAACACTGTACTAGCCATCTCTTCAACCTTACTGGATAGGTTATTAACCTTATCCGCAAGGTCACTGACTCTCTTAGTCACCTCGCTAAGAGAAGACTGGATCTCATGACACCAGGGTCGCTGCTTAAGAATCTCGCTGTATCTCCCCGTCCTATCTATTAAACGTAATTCCTTTATTAGATGCGGGGAGCGGACATACCTAAATGCTTCTGCAAGGCGGGCATCCGTGTCCTGAAGCCTATCAAGTGAGTTAGAATAGGTTAGATAGTATAGATAAATGATAGACTAACTGATTCATCAGGCAGCTCACTTGCTGCGAAAGGATGTCTTGACCGAAGTTCCTCTCAGACCCTTCTAATATAGGGGAGCTCTGCAGTGCTGGAGAAATCTCTATAGGCTCACCCTCCACAGGCTCAGTATCGACAGCCCCGCTCGCTGTATTAGGGATAGGGTCCTCAAAGTTTGGCGTTAACGGGATATCGAAGTTACTGAAGGCCCACAAATCATTATCAGGATAGGTACTCGTGCCGGACAGGTCGTCGGCTTGGGGCAACTGGTAGAGGCTGAACATGGCGTAAATAATAGTAGTATGTTAGACAATAATGAGAACTTGGGTTCTTTCTCTTAATCTGCTACCTGACTGTCATGTAACCTTTATATCATTTTAGTTCCCTACAATTGCGGCGGGTGATCAAGTCTAGTGTGCATCCACCAGGGCCATTAGAACCGCCGGCCAATGTAGCACAAGAACACACCTATAAGATTACTGAACTCAATGCCTGACCGCCGCATGGAATGAATCATTGACTGGGACCTACGAGAGGGCCAGATAGCCAAGGACCTAGAGAACCTATGCAAAAGGCATATGAAAAAGATGGATGGTGAGCTGCAAGGAACCACTGGCCTATAACAAGTGAGCAACCTGTACCTGTTGGCGGGCCCCGAAGCGGCCTGAGAATCTCTCAGGTCGCGCGACTAAGTACTCAATTACTGGGAGGTAGTTTGAGCTCCCGCTTGTATTAAATGACGCTAACATTGCTATTATCTAATTGGTTAGGCAAGGATAAGCATACCAGGCAGGCATTTACATCCTTTTACTAATTGACTTATTATAATCTATAGCTGACGTTCTCAGTGTTTCCAAACACCCTTATATAATATAACGAGAGGGAGTTCAGTTTCAGAATCAAGCCAATAAGCGCTTGCTTGTATCACCTGAGTAGTTGAAAGGCCAGGATTTTCCTTCCCTGTAAAATTGGGAAGAATTACGGCTCACCCTGTGCCAGTGCCTGAGCCTTAAGAAATGATTAGATAGATGATAGGATTCCGCGAGACCCTGGATGAGAGGAACTAAACAACTAATTGATAAATTTAAAGCTTCCATTCCCCCGCCTCACTAGAAGAGAAAAGAGAGGAAAAAGGGAAAGGAAGAAAGAAAGGAAAAGAGAACGTCCCAGAAAGGGAAAACGGAGAATACCGCCCGCCATGCGACAGAAAGGACACACTAGTTGGCTCGACGTTGGCGTTGCCGAAGACGGGACCTATACTATCCGAGACCACAGTCGTTTAGAGGATATTATTAGGGAGCTGAAAGCACCAGACAGCCAGTATCCTCTACTATCTGTATTCTTAGGAGGAAGTACTAAAGACTCTGCGCTACAAGCACTATTTTCCCAGAATAACATCAGGAGGGCTCGGGCGGCGGCAAGTATTCATCTGCGATATGATACGCTGTCAGCCGAGTCTACTGCGCCCATCCTCTTCGCCGATGGGAATTTAGAGTTGGCCCGATCCAGTCCGGACCCTACTGTCCAACGGACCTTCGAGACCCAGATCTCATGGAACGCCGCCTCCGCACGAGACGTCCTGTGGATCGTTTACGCGC
>JAPDKU010000154.1:0-31048 GCA_027569715.1 Hamigera avellanea
TCGATGCTTTCTGCTCTCAGTACGACCAAGAGCACTTTGCCCTAAGTCAGGAGCAGTGGCGGCAAGTGGACTATCTTATCTGCATTCTTCAGCCTTTTCACCGATTCACAACCCTTCTCTCGAAGTCCAAGGATGTCACTATCCATCGGGTCTTTAAGGTCTATAATAAGCTGTTTGACCACCTGGAAAAGTCGATTAGACAGCTTCGACGGAAGAGAGTTGCGTGGAAGCAGGTGATGCTTGCATCCCTCGAAGCGGCAAAGAACAAGCTCTCAATCTACTACCGAGACACTGACAACATGGATGGTAATCTCTACGCCATTGGCACCATCCTTTCTCCACAGGATAAACTTCAGTTCTTCTCAACTGCAGATTGGGACCCAGAGGAAGGCGGAATTGATTACCGAGCAACCTATCGCCAGAGCCTTGAGTCATCTCTCGAGAAGTACTCGGAGAATCTTGCCAGGGGCAGCAGATATTGGGTGCTTCTCCGGCGAGTACGGCAACGGATGAATTTGATTTAGCCTGTGTTCGAGACGAGTCGCAGCAATCTCAGATTCCACAGCCAGTTCAGTCGGACGAGCTTACAAGGTATCTTGATAGCAGTGAGTGTCTCTTGATCTCGATGGAAATAATGACTGATTTCTCTTTTAGACACAGTCCCAAATGCCAAGCCTCGAACCTGGTGGAAATATCACCAAGATGAATTCCCTGCAATGGCAAGGCTTGCACGAGATGTTCTTTCTATTCCCGCTAGTGGTGCAGGAGTAGAGCGGCTTTTCAACTCTGCACGAGATAGCTGTCATTATCGTTGAGGCTCTCTACAGCCTCAAACGATTTCGGACCTTATGATGTATATGTGTACATCACGGTTCGAGATTCATGAAGAAGAGCGAATAATGCTTTCTGAATATCTTTCGGCTCAGGAGATACAGGCTGCGAAGGAAGAGAGAACACAGCAACAAATCACTGTTGATCCAATTAGTGATGATGAAGAGGATGAAGGGCCTTCTACCGAGCTTCGAGCAACTTCGCATGGTCCATCTGCAAAGACACTTGGCAAAAGACGCCTAAGGAATATAGCTGAGGATGCGAAAAGTGATCAGGAGGATGATAGTGAAGTGACGTCCCTGCCAGAGATGCAGCACCGAGTGTCAGGTAGAGTTCGCAAGCGTTCAAGGTTGCTTGATGGATATGAAACCTTGAATATGTAGTTAATTCGTTCAATTCATCTGTTTGATTCACTCAATACATGCATTCAAACCATTCAAAGTCATTAAAGCTAGCAAAGTAAACCTACAAATACTGTAAGTGAGATACGCAAAAATACCGCTGAAATCTACAGAATTTATGCACCGCGCGACTTGCTGGTGTTTGCATTGTTTTACGACCCTGAGGGTCGGGTCGCACCATCAACGACCCTCCCCTCATGGAGGGTCAGGGTCGGGACTCACGACCCAGGAACCTCCGTGGTCCGGGTCGCGGTCCGGGTCGTCAGGGTGACCCGCGGGTCGTGGCGAGGTCTAGCCAGCAGACAATCACATCAAACACTGATTCAGCCCTCTACCTAAACCAGCCTATTTCTGTTCCATCTAATCTAAAACGCTCTACCGACCGGATGAAAACGTGGGTTATCTTTGAAGAGATGTCTAAAACTGAGTTTTTGAATTGGTGGTTTGAGACACAGGCTGGGGCTAGCGAGTCTACACAGAAACAGCTACAATGGGATGGAAGAAAGCAGAATACTAACCTTTGGTCTGATTTTGACCAAGTAGCCCATTATAAGACTGGAGAGCCTAGGGTTACGTGCAAAAGATGTGGAAATACCCTTGGTCACCCAAGCTACGCGAAGTCTGGCACTAGGATTGGCACTAGTGCCCTCCGAAGACATCAATCCTCGTGTAGGAAACAGATGAAACAGGGCAAACATCCAGATATACAGCATCTAATGCAGAATTCGGTGAATATCAATAAAAAGTGAAGATTGGATGAAAGCTAATATTATCTTATTCTTTAGACTCTTCGCACACCCCGTTCCTCCCAACCCTTTTCCGATGAAAGATGGCAAGAGCAATTGATTACCACTATTACTACCCTCCGTCTCCCTTTCCAGATCGTCGAACAGCCTGCGTTCCAGAATCTTATTCGATTCGCCCGATCAGCGCCTGTGGACCCTGAATTTCCCTCTAGAAGGACAATTCAACGTCGACTTCAGACAATAACCAAAGATCGGCAGAAAGACGTTCTCCAGAAGCTTCCACCCCAGGCAAAGCTATCAATTAGCCTAGATTGCTGGACGTCACCCTTCCAGCAGGCGTTTATGGCTTTACTGGCTATTTCATTGATCTAAACTGGGAGTATCGGGAGGTTCTACTGGGTTTTGAGCCCCTTCATGGTACACACTCTGGTCTGAATTTAAGCGCAGTCCTTTGGGATGTTCTGCGGAAACATCAGATCGAGGACCGAGTGCTTGCGATTACTACAGATAACGCATCAAATAATAGCACACTCATCTCAAATATCCAAGATTCAGTCCAATCCTTGGCTATTAATTTGAATACTACTAAGCCTGCTGTCATCCGAGTTCCCTGCATCGCCCATGTGATGCAGCTCGCTCTTAAGCAGCTACTTGGTCAGATAAAAGCAAATCCTCAGAATGAGACTATTGAGATGGTTTGGTCTGAAGAGCACACCCAGTTCGCTCACAGGAAGGCAACAAAGCGAGATATCGCGAGCACTTTAAATAAGGTTTGATTCTCTCACTTCTCTTTGTCCTATCTCTCACCTATCTTTTTCTTACATCTCTTTATCTTTATGGCCTTTTTGATTCAGAAGGTTAACCTTCTGAATCCATTTTGGCGTCTCATTAGGCCACCTACTACTATAATCCTTATTGTCTTATCTCCCACTAACTGCCTTATCTTTTAGGTCCGAAACCTCGCGATCTTTATTAACGCTAGCCCCCAACGACGAGAGTCCTTCCTACATCTTCAGACCGAACACCCCCGTCTAGTCCCAATTCAAGACGTCCGAACACGATGGAACTCCACTTTTTTGATGCTTCGACGCGCGAAACGCCTACAATCATTTCTCAATCACTTCTGTTCTGAACATACCTATCATCACCTTAGGTTAAATTCAGATGAATGGCGTCAAATTGACTACCTAACATGCATCACCCAGCCCTTCTTTGAGTTCACCGAAGCGCTTTCAACAACAAAAGATGTGACTATTCATCTAGTCTTTAGCATCTACAATCAACTCTTTGAGCACCTCGAGTCGTCGATTCGGAAGCTTAGACGAAAGAAGACTGAGTGGAAACAACAGATGCTTACAGCTTTTCAATCAGCCGAAAGCAAGCTTCGCCACTATTATGGGATGACGTGCGATAAAGAACTAGGTGATATTTATGCGATTGGGACCATCCTCGCCCCACAGCATAAGCTAGAGTTCTTTTCCACAGATGACTGGTTATCTGATGCGATCAATTACCCTACGTGTAACCCATCGTGGGGCCCCATTGGGGCCCCATGAAAACCCAACTTTGCATAAAATTCAGGTCTTGGCAGTCATAAAACTGCTGATTCATCTTAATAAAATGTTACTGTTATTTATCACTGTTCCAGTCACCATCATCATCGACAGGCAGAGAAATACTAAAGACTACAGACGAAAAATTGCACAAATTATGGAGTCATGAGTCATGACTCATGACTCATGAGTATTCCTATTGTTTGTATTGTTTGTGGCCCAATTGGGGCCCCAACAACCCACTGTGGGTTACCCACGCTGACCCATAACCCATAGTGGGTTGTAGAAATGGACCCAAAACCCAACCCAATCGTGGGTTGGGTTGGGTTGGGTCGTGGCCCTCGTGGGTTTTGTAAATTGTGGGTTATGGCGATGTCTAGTTACCCTAAAGAAGATTTGGTATACTAGCAGAGTTTAATATAATTATAAGAGACTATTACGATAAACTTACTATCTAATTTAATATAAAGATCAGCTATAGTTAAAATATAGTAAATAATAAGCAGATACTGGACAGTAACTGGATGGCGGATAAAGGATAGACGACGGCGTCTCTTTCAAGTCAGAGAAAATGCATTGACTCTCATCATGTGACCTAATATGGAAAAAGGTTATGCCGACGAGTAAGCGCTTGCTTACTTAGCGGCTCCACTACCTAGTCTTTTAATAGAATTTAACCGCCAAAATGTAGTCTAACCCCTTATTAATTAGCCGCAATTTCACCGCCAGATCTATATGCGCGCTTCAAAGATGTCAACATACTTCAAGTGAAGCCCACTTCAAATTTCATACTCGCATATATTCATGAATCTTCATCAGTTTTTAGGGTTTAGGGCCCTACCTGCGATCATAACAAGCCCCATTTCCTCACTGCAATTTCAGCATGCGCGGTTCCCAAACGCTACCCTTCGATCTCACCACGAATTCAGATAACATTGTCTCTCTCCTGCCTGCTTCTTATGGAGATGCTTTTATTTCATTGTTCGGAGACATCGATATTCGCCCGCCTGTCAATAATGTCATCGAGTTCCTACACTATGACCTCTTCGTGAATCAACTCAACAGGATACAAAACTACCTCTGGCTAGCTACGAGTCTCGTACCACCCCAACCACTCAACTCTATTATCTCTTTCTCTCGAGAGATTACACTCGATGAGAATATCGCAATGCACTTGGTATGGGAAGATTGCCGCCGCATTCACCTGAAGCCGTTCCCGCGCTACCTTCTGGACTCCCGATTCTGGTCCACCTACCTCATGTGCGATGAGACTTGCGCTTGTTCTGAAGACCAGGAAGAAGCGGCGTGCCCGCGGATGGAGCCCTACAAAGATGCACTGGGCTTCTTGTTCTCATATATTACTTTGATTCGATACGAGAGTGATTTCATTATTGCCCGAAACCATTGCTTACTCCCGGAGGACATCACCTGGGAAAACTGGCGGAGCATAGTAGAACAGTGTCTGGTGAATGGAGTCATTCATTCTCGAAATATTATTCCACGCTACCGGCTCGGTACTTTAAGACTTTCCCGCCTCAACAAGATATACGCCTTTCGCTACTGCAGCATCTTCCGTGGCTATCGGGGCCAATACAAGCATACTATGGAGCTCTTCCAGGAGAACCAGGCTCCTATTACTGCTATGACGGTTTATATTGCTCTGGTTTTGACTGCCATGCAAGTCGGACTGGCGACGGATTTGCTAGGTCGCAATATGGCTTTTCAGAATGCCTCTTATGGATTTGCAGTCTTTGCTATTCTGGGCCCGCTGGCGATGGTACTGCTTGTCTGGTGTACAGGCGCTCTAGAAGTTCTGAGCACACAAGTGCTTGGTGCTTTACGGGATATCATCGCGAGACACAAAGCTGCTGTTGATGTGGCAGGTATATTCTGACAGCGAGCTCTGCGCTCGACTTCCGCTCTTTTCATATTCCCTTTGTGATGGCGTTTGGTTGTTTGATCTTGATTGAACAGTTGGTTTTGATTGGTCAGTTGGTTTTGATTTTGGAGATGCCACAGGGCAATGGGTGGAGGTACATGTATGTATATATATATATATGTGTGTGTGTGTGGGCCTCAACACACATATGTTCCTGGGTGTTTCCCCCAGGCGTTTAAGGCGGATGTCGGGTGCCGGACTTCAAACACCCCCAACATAGCGGCCGTTAGATAGGCAAGCTAGAAGGGTAATGAACACTACTACTACTACTACTGCTGCTGCTGCTGCTGCTGTTGATGTGATGATACCATAACTCAACTTCGAGTAGGATTCGGAGTACCTTTAAGCCGACTTGCGCCACGGCACCCTTGGGAGTATATTTGTCAGATAATCGGCTTTCCTTGGCTGGTGGAAATTTGCTTGACACTCTCTCTTGAGTATTGTGATCTACCTTGCTCAGCCTGTCAAGGATGCCATCCTTAGTCTTAGGATATAGTGAGCACTGAGGGACTGGTTTCTATTGAGGATTTCTAAGTACTATAGGTTGGATCAAGCTTGTACTCAACTGCTCTTTGTTGTTTAATACTCTTTTCTAAACCGTGGTCCTGGGATAGCTGAGTATGTATAGTTCCGATCTACTTAAGTGAATTCACGAGCAAGCTCTGCGCGATTCTATTATGAGTTCGCCACAATTCTTGAAATATATATTCTGAGGATAACTCGCAGGGCTGGTACGGTAATCACCAGCGAATGTGCCCGCTCTGGATTGATAGTAGAGGAGTCAATGTTGGACCAGCCTGCTTTGACGGGCTTAAGAGTTCATCTGTTGCACCAAACGACAAATTCTCGAGATGACTCTCAGTCAATCAAATCCCCACAGGTGCATAACAAAACCCGCAGATCTAAAATCCGAGGCAGAAACGGCGTGTATCTTGGGCCGTGGAGTCTCCCTTGCATAGGGTCCCAAATCTCGCCAAATCTTCGAAGCAGTATGCTCTATTGGACTAATCTTTATATCCCCGAGTAAAAACATCTGTGACCATTCATATTCTAGTACGCTTACTCTTGCGACCAAAGAGAATCTGGCTATAGGTTGAGACACGGTCTTAGTAGAACGCATATGGCCGAGCGTGTACGATGCTTAGACATAATGAGATTTACAAGATCAGAAATCCGGCGCACCACTGAAAGTTTTTAGTCAGAGACCGCAAGCGATTCAAACCTCCGGCGGTTAGAATAATCTTGTCCCCGACCTGGAGCAATCGCTCTAAAACTATTGAAGACGGCATGACTAGCATCAAGGTCCTTTCGGAGTCTATTGGACTGAGATGGCTGGAACTAGTCTTTTGTGTATTTAAACAATTCGGCATAAGTACAATCCTGTCTTAAAAGCATCATGCCCATGGTGAAATAGCAAATTGACTGATGGAACAAATAACAGACGCTCGGTAAGGATGACTTTAACAGCATTCATGACCAGGATCGTAAGCAAGTTACTGCGTGTAAAAATACGCATAAGTTCATTCTTACTGTCCATTGGATAGATACAATCCCTGCTGGCGGCGTGGCTGTGCTGCGCCTTGGTGTGATACGTGCAGAGAGGAAGACTCGACACAACTAACAGGCTTCATGCCAGTCACCACCCCATACTCGAACTAGAGTCAAAGTGACTGTGGCTGCATTGACTCGCATCGGCGTTTTCCGTGGTGTTTATTGGTGTGAACATGTGAACAGCGCATATGTCGAAAATCGATATGAATACGGCTAGCCCCTCTTCGCCGGTTAGTTTTTTTAGGAATCAGAATCTCTTGTCAGACGCCTGAAGATCTAGTCGCTTGTGATTCTCCGTGTGTTTTCCCGAAGTCACTTATGATACGGTTGAAAAAATGCCTCTGGTCAAGAGAGCGTTGATAATTGCTTGTCCTTTCGGTGGCCTTCTTGGTCCTCTCGCGGATGCGGAAGCAATGAGGAATATCCTTTTAAAGCAGGGGTTCAAGATATCCGAATGCTGTGGTTCAAGTGCTACTCGTCGAGGCATCCTTGAAGCATGGCAGTGTCTTATTGATGCAACATCGGAGGGGGATACAGTTGTCATCTACTACACGGGACATGGGGCGCTTGTTCGGGCCAAAGACGAGGAAAGAGATGTGCAAGCAACAATCAGTCAGGAATCGCCGACATTTCAGGTTCTTGTGCCCATGGACTATGATCAAACGACAGATGCCGATTTTAGAGGAATCCTGAGCTTGGAAATATCTTACCTGCTGCGCAACACCACGGCGAAGTCTCGAAACGTTACTGTCATCATCGACTGTTGTCACTCTGGCAGACTATTCCGCGATCCTGGTGGCGGCATCATAGCTCGCTCTAGGAACCTTCCTGAAGTCCGGTATCACAGCGTCGCAAACTTTCTGGCCCGTCTTCACCGGGAAGGTCACTTCCGTGGAGAGTTGGATATAACGGGCAACCCACATGCGGTGCGCATTGCTGCTTCAACTCTTAGTGAATCTGCCATGGAATACGTGAACGCACACGGTGTATGGCGTGGAGCATTGACAGAGGCACTGGTATCAGCACTCGAACTAGTCAACGGCCACGATGTGTCGTGGAGGACAATTCTCCTTCATGTGCAGCGCCTTGTCCAGTCTAGGTTCCCCTTACAACACCCCCGAGCTGAGGGACCGGCGGACCGTGTACCTTTTTCTATGCAGAACGTGATGTCAGCTGCGGTACAGCACCTCGTTGCAGTGGATGATAGTCCTGTCCTCCTGGCAGGGAGCGTGATAGGGATCCAGAAAGGAAACATATATGCCGTCATGCCTTTCAATCGAAACGACATGCGTACCAATGAGGAGCTCCCCGAGGCGACAGTCGTTTCTGTGGCTGGGTTCAGCGCAGAACTCGAGCTGAATTTCTGGCCATCATGGGAGGACTTTAACAAACAGGGTGCACTGGCATTCCTGAAACATGAAGTATTTGAGACATTTCCCATTGACCTGCCCTCAAGCCTCGAGGGCCTTCGGGACGCTGTCGAACAATCAAAGTACCTGCGATGTGGCGCCGCAAGCGATGCCATCATTGGTACGTTCAAGCACGAAGCGGACACGGTTACCCTGTGCACCCACAAGGGGGTTCAAATCGCGTCACGACAAATAGGTAATGCTCAAGGAGTATCCAGTCATTCGTTTGACGACATCATCAAAATTGCCGAGAGGCTTGCCAGAGCACAGCGCGTGATGAAGTTGCAGCGCGAATCGAAGCAGGGCAAACTGACACACAATGTGGACATCGAGATTGGTACTGTAAAGAACAGAAAGCCTGACAGAATATTTCAGAAGGACGGCAACGATCATGTTACAGAAGGCGACCTTATGTATATCCAGATGGAGAACAAGGGAGAAAGAACAGTCTATGTGTCCGTTTTCAACATCAACGTTGCTGGTCGCGTTTCATTCATGACTCCCCATGAGCCAACAGGCTATGAGCTTTTCCCGGACGATGACCCCCAGACGCTTGGCCATAATGGGTATTACCTTAAAGGGATACCGCTATGTTGGCCTGAGGGAGTCCAGAAGTCACCGATTGACGAGCAGTTCCTCTTTGTGCTGACAAACTCGCCTGTCGACATTCGGGACTTGGCTGACTCGGTGAATTTTGACCTCGCTGCTGCACGGGACACGCCACCACCCCTCGCGAAACCTATTAAGATTCGTTATGACATACTCCATGTACATTTTACTGTTCACCCGTTGGCTGATGAGCAGGAGAGTCCAATTGTTATTGCTCAATCTGCTCGCGCTGAGCATGACGAAGTATCAGGATATAGCATGCGGTCCCGTCACGAGAAAGAGGAAGTAATTCAAGCCGCAGATATTCCAGAGCCAAATGCAATAACAGAAGTGGACGATGAACTTGAAGGCCGTCCACTGACCATTGCGTCAAGGGTGAATCACTATCCCAGCCCCTTTTATGGAGTACCGTATTTGCTAATATGGAGATGTACTGGTAGGGATTCTTTGGAGCACTGCTTCGAGCTAACAGACCCAGTTGTGTGCGGGTTGTGAACCAACATGACGAAGAAATTACAGTTGTAGTCTCCAAATATGCGCCAAATCGGATGCTTTCAGGGGTAGCCTTGAACGCATCCCCCACGGGTGCAGGTATCGAGTTTAGCACCACTGTACGTATGGCCTGTTGTATCATCAAGAAATTTACTGCTCATTCGTCGGATACTGATCTGTATTATGGGCAGACTTTCTCTGGGCCAGCTACCCGAAAGACCCTGGCAGGCTGCGGAGCGCAGAATGGCGGTTCTGAGGCTGTCTTCCCACTTTGGACTCGAAAGGAAGGTTTTGGGGTTGTCACCATATTCAAGGGACCTCAGAGGGTGTTATACGTCGAGAATGACCGTGTTCCATTGGGTGCGACTGCATATTTCAGGAATACGCCGGATCTAGGCATTGTTGAATATGGCCGCGACTAAGCTAGGGCAGAGAGCTGGAGGCAGTCGAGTGTTGACGGGGACCGACAATGTCGATGTTTTAGCCTTGTCGACACCAACCGAGCATCCAGCAGCCTGCGAATTTGCCACGATAATGATTCTACTACGCTCCGCCCATTTAGTTGAGTGGCTTCGAAATCCATCTAGGCTCGATATCTGCCAATTATATCTCGATAAGTAGTCTCGCTGTCTTTCACTCTTGTGCAACCGCTCACTGCACATGACTTTAAAGATATATCGCTCGAGTGTAGCGGTACTTCTTCAATGTGCTCATGTTTGATGATATAATGACTCGGCATTCGCGCTGCCTAATGTAGCCACTGTGGCCCGAGTGTGGGTTGGGATTTGGGCTGCTGAGATGCCCAAGCAAACGCTTCGTGGAGAGAGAGCGCGCGGTTTGTATGCACTCTTTATCCTCTATACACCAACCAGATTCTTACAGTCTCACTATACCAATCAAGCAATAAACCGAGAATAGTTCCCGCGTCTTTCATATAGCCAAAGCACCTTCATATTGACTAAGCCAGGCTATTATACAAGAGTATATATATGGGTAGTACCTATATCGATAGTGTGGCAGCCCAGAAATAGAAGCTCAAATGCATAACTTGCAGGAACTAGATAACCAGCTTTCAGTTGGATTAAGCTCCGATAACAGTCTTATTTCACTAAGCCTAGGACCATGGTAATTTATCACCCACTCTAAGATCCTACATCACTCGATGTCGCCATCAGGCTCCGGCATACCCTGGTCACCATCGTTAGGCATAAGGAAGACGGCTTTACACCGGGATTTGACCACATACCGGCCCGTATTCATCACCCGTACTGTATCCCGCCATCTCGCCGTCCATCGCGTCTTCCATGTATTTATTCAGAAGATCCAAAATTGCATCATCTTCCGCAACACTGAAAGGCGTATCTCCGTCAGAATTCTTTATTTTAAGAGAAGAACAAGCGCCGTTGCGCAGCAGATATTGAGTGATATGGTAGCTTCTCTCAGCGGCAAGTATCAATGGAGTATTGCCATGATGGTCGAGCCCATTGACATCGTGCCCTTCATCCACCAACTCCTGGACTTTATCAAGGTCACGTCTTCGGACAGCGTTATGAATAGCGCCCATAGCGTTTGAAAAATGCTGTGTCCCACATTAGCTCTTTGAAGAGATAGATATTTCTCTCTAGACTAAAGACTTACTTCGTGATTAGGACCTGTTGATTTGTGATCGATTTCTGGTCTGCGAGGTGATTCCCCAGCGTTGGTAATGTCGAATCTAGCGTTTATAGCATAATGATATTACCTCTCCAGCGCAATTTGATCGTATTTTTATTATTATATTTTGGGACCTATTCCAGTCCTCCGTCCGCCGCGACAGGCTGTGTGGTATTCTGCTAGGATGCGTCATGCTCCATTTGGTCCTACGGAACCCGAGCTGGCATAGGCTCACCAATAATGAACGTAATTGACCCTACGCTGACATTTGCTCTCAAGTTCTATCGGATGTTGGGCACAATAGCATATACATCGCTGTAAGCCTTGATGTGTCATGCATGCTTTGATTACTGAACATGCATGGAAGAATCCGGGAAATCCGACGAGATCTCATTCGACTTTTCTCTCGGACGCCCGGAGGTATATTCAATGCGAATGGTCACCAGCTGTCATGACCTAGACAAATCGGTGAGACCGACACATGCAATGCAAGCCCTAATATACCAACCTGCAGGGTTATGACGAATAAATACGCATGGAAAAAATACCACGGAAGATCCGATTGGGTTTTGTAGGCATCATGGACGCAAGTGGTCATAAGATCTCATAACCTAGGCCAATCGGGAAGACCGACAGATACACCTACTACAAGCCCTGATATCGCCAATTCCTGCTCGGCTCCAATTGCCTGCCAAGTCAGCCACGAAGCCACATTTTTCTTGTACGGCCTCAAACACCACGATGGAATCTTTCCAAAGATACGCCTTTGCTTGAGTAATTAGAGAACATGAAGACAGGAGGTTTCGGGGTCCGAGCTGGAATGGGATTGAAATTCTCGCGCTGGAGGGCGTCCTGGAATTAACTTGACACCCACTTTTCTATGGCATTCAACGCCAGCGAATCCTGCTCATCTAGTCGCATAATTCGAATTCATCTCGTCCTTTACATACACATTCATACAGTTAAACCGGCTATATTTCTCCCTTCCCCATCTCAACGACAGTGAACACCGGATTCAATTTGTCATTTGAGTCAAGCGTTTCTACGCAACATCACTCCTATTCCTCGGTTATTCTACGCCACGACCCAAAATGGAAGCTCTCGAGGAAGAAATTCAAGGAGTTGAAAGCTTCCTCTCCAGCCGTTACACACACCGGGCGAAAATACCCCAAGCACCATTTCGAGAGGACCTCGCCACGAAGTATTTAGAGCTATATCGGTACGGCAAAACAGAAGCAATCGATCGGGCAATCAAACAGGCGCAGGAGGCCGTTGAGTTCACCCGTGAGCACGAGGGGGAAGAAACCTTGGATCGACGTCGGTATGTGCTGGCGCACTGCCTTATAACCCGCGGAAAAAGGGCCGACCTACAAGAGGCGACTGGAATATGTAACCAAAGGGTAGAAGTTCAAAAAAGCGGCACAATGCTGGGGCATTGGCTGGCGATGCTTGCGAAAAGCCTTCTTCGGCAATTTCACTGGACAGGGGATATGAATACCCTGGAGCAGGCGATTGAACATGCGCGGCGGGCTGTTGATCTCGGTGATCAGTCTGAGAGCTGCGGGGCATACATGCTACTTGTTGGTAGAGGGCTTTCAGATCGGTTCAAGCGGAAGAAAGAAATCCGTGATGCGGAAGAAGCTATCGGCATTATTCGACAAGCTATCCAATTGCACGAGTCCCAGGAAAATGATAACCCTAACCTGGCTGACGCCATGCTACATCTTGCAAATATTCTCTCCCAGCTGCATCTGCATACAGGAGAGAAAAATCTGCTGGAAGAAGCACTCGTAGCTGCACGGGCATGCGTGGACCTTACTCCGAAAGACTATCCGCCCGAGCTCGCCCTCTCCCTATACATTTTGGCATCGAATCTCGCGCGCCGGTTTAAGCTGACAGCAGATATCGAAGATCTCAACGAAGCCATCAGGCACGCCACGAGAGCTGTCGAGATGACACCCAAAGGCCATTCTGACCTTTCTACCATGTTTCACACGCTCGCTAATTGCCTTCTAGATCGGTTCTATCAAACAGGAGACAAGAGGGACAAAGACGAGGCGCTGAAGAAGTGGCTGCAGATATTCGACTCCGAGAACGTTTTGACAATTGATCGTCTCGAGGCGGGCCGTGAGGCAATCAAGCTCCAGGTAACAAGCGGCGAGTTTTCATCAGCGCTGACAGTTGCTGAGCAAGCACTCCATCTATTACCTACGGTGTGTAGCCGGTATTTGGATCAGGCGGACCAGCAGTACGCTGTAGCACAAACTTCAGGGCTCGCTGCGGATACCTGTTCCCTTCAGCTCGTAGCTAATGAGGATTCCAATCGAGCTCTCGAGGTGCTGGAGCACGGCCGAGGATTGATCATCGGTTACATGATCGACGGACGAGGAGACATCTCCGATTTGAGGCGACAATTTCCCCAAGAAGCAAACGAGTTTGGTAAACTTCGATCCCAAGTTTTCACGATAGCCAAACGGAACGGCTCTCCGAGTATCGGTCTCGAACAGTTACAAGACCGGCAGGACTATGAAGCCGATTTGGAAGGTTGTTTGAAAAACATTCGCGAGCTCAAAGACAGCAATGGGCAACAACCATTTCGCCGGTTTCTTCTTCCACCATTGGCAGACGACTTACTACCATGCGCCGATGAGGGGCCTATTGTCGTCGTAAATGTCACATTGATTAGCAGCGATGCCCTGATTGTGCGCTCCTCGGGCGTAGAACCGATTCATCTTGCAAATTTCAAGGCACCACAAGTTCAAAGGTTTCGTCCCTGGGGCCTGACGAGGTCGATGCGAGACGCGGGCCAGGTGGAAGATAAACAGCAGGACAAGCGGTATCGCCAATTCCTCGGCCAGTTGTGGAGGGACTGTGTGCGTCCAGTGCTGGAGAAATTAGGCTTCCTGAACCCACCTGACCAGGGTCATCTTCCTCGAGTTTGGTGGATAGGGACTGGTCTTGCCAGCTCTCTGCCATTCCACGCAGCCGGAATCCATTTAGCTGACTCAGACGAAAGCACGTTTAACTATGTCATTTCTTCATATACACCTTCAATAAGGGCCTTGCGTTACGCTCGGGAAAAGGCCATCAAAAAGTCTACCAGCCAGTCACTGCTACTGGTGACGATGCTTACAACACCCGGTATGCATGACCTTCCTGCTGTCGAGAAGGAAAAGGAGAAGATCACCTCTGCCATCAAGGAACCACACTCGGTACGACCATTGCCCCAGCCTCATGTGAAAGCCGTCTTGGACGGGCTCCGACGCCACAATATTGTCCACTTTGCCTGTCACGGGTCGTCGGACTCGGCAGATCCTTCCAACAGCTTCCTTGCTCTTGAAGGGGAGTCCTCCAGCCTTGACCGACTCACTGTTCAGAAAATATCCGATTCTCGCCTTAGACGTTCATGGCTCGCTTACCTTTCCGCTTGCTCGACGGCGCAGACCAAAGTAACCGAGCTGGCCGATGAGGCTCTCCACCTGGCGGCTGGATTCCAGGTCGCCGGATTCGCGCACACTATAGCATCAATGTGGCCATCCAACGATGATATCTGTGCTCAGATTGCGGGTATCTTCTATGACGAGCTTCTGACAAAGGGCGGTATCCAAGAGGGAAACCGGGCTCCTGCTAAGGCCCTCCATACCGCAGTGAAGCAGATACGGTCACAGCACATACAACAGCCATCTCTATGGGCGCAATATATCCACATGGGGGCCTGAAGCAGTGTAACAATGGACCAAATAATTCGGACAATGTCTTTCGTCAAGCCTCCGGAATATCAAGCGTCAAGAAGGTTATTTATCGCCAGCATGGTGGTTCGGGGCTGTCTTTCGCCACACACCCTGGGCTAAATGGGACTCCGAAGACTGCGGGAAGTGCTGGAAATTGAGAAATGAAAATAAGTCAATCTCTATGACAGCGATCGATTTGGCTCAGCAGGAATATTCATCTCCAGCGTCAAGGCGATGATCCGTTGAAGATGATTGAACTTGGATATTTAGAGACGCCCATCAAGTACTGCGAAATCCGCTGATGAGTCATAAAATAAACCTCGTTTGTGGATCTTTTCTCGGGCAGTAGAGGGGGTTGAGGGAATTCATAATTTACTGGTGTCCTGAATTCGAAGACAGTACGCTGGGCGACACAGAGCCACATCCTGCCACAGATTTAGCGACTGCCATATCCGAATTCAAGAGAATACTGATATTAGTGATAGTTAGGATCCTATAAATAATTAATAAATAATTATTTCAAAGAATATTTAGTATATTAATAGAATTCAATATATAAGAGAGCGTTACGATAAACTTACTATCTAGTAATTTAGATTTAATATAAAGATTAGCTATAGTTAGAAATAATAAGCAGATACTGGATCAGTCGATCGCGGATACAGGACAGACGACAGCGTCTCTTTTAAGTCAGAGAAACTTATTAACTATGCTAATGTTATGGAAGAGACAGGTCAGCAGCCATATCTGTAGGTAAATTCCCACTCAGGGAGTCAGGGAATTGTTGTCTTGCAATTTCCAGGCCTGTGTGGGTATTCATAAATTAATGATTAACGCCGTCTCGATCCACGAGGTTCGGACATGACTCACCATAGTATACCCCGCATGCTTCGTTAAAGGTATACGCGAGCCCATTGGCCGATGCCTCCGAAAAGATCCAATAATTTTTCGGCCCAAATCTAGTGATAAACCCTATAAATATCGAAACTTCGAAAGTATTCCGAATGATTTCAGCAAACGATTCCTTGTCCTCTGGCCCTTGAAATTTATTACATGCCGATATTCGCGTTTCCCTTCACTGGCTCTAATCGTGCGTTTCTCTCTCTATCTCTATATTGGCTTCCATCTATCCTATATCTAATTATGTATCTCCGTGCGGTACATGCGGAGTCGTCCATCAAGACTCTCCTTGAATTCATCCGGGAAAATCCGCTGGGGCTGTTGACTACCGCCATTCCTTCATCCCTGTATTCGTTCCTACAGTCCAGCCACATCCCATGGGTACTGGACGTGGTTTCAGATGATCCCGACGCGCCTGTGAAAGGCCGATTGCGGGGACATATGGCCAAGCAGAATCCCCAGTCAAAGGCCATGATCGAGTCGGTCACCGCTGCTGCTGCTGCTGCGGGTTCATCGCAGCTTCAGGACGACGTTATGATTCTATTCACCGACCCGCGCCATCACTATGTGACTCCCAAGTTTTACACGGAGACCAAACCAAGCACTGCAAAGGTGGTGCCAACGTGGAACTACGCGGCGGTTCAAATTTACGGGAAAGCCACAATTTACTACGAACCATCATCTCGGCAGACGTCGGAATATCTTTCTCAACAGATTCATGACCTATCTCAACTCTGCGAAACCTCCATCATGGGTTACACTGGTGAAGGTAAGAACCGACCGAGCCCTTGGAAAGTGTCGGACGCCCCACATGGGTATATTGAGATCATGAAGAAGAACATCATTGGAATTGAAGTTGCTATTGAGAAGATCGGTGGGAAATTCAAGATGAGCCAGGAGATGCCGAAGGGCGACCGAGAAGGCGTCATCGAGGGCTTCAACAGCCTGGGAACAGATGTGGGTAAAAGTCTGGCTTGTTTGGTGAAAGAGCGGGGGGAATTGAAAGACGCCGAGAAAGAGGCAGCTAAGGCAAGCAAATAGATCGGACATCTTTACTCGGTTTGACATGTAGTTAGATTTTGATCTTGAGGTCTTCAAGGTTTATCCTTGATGAAGAAACTCCTTGATCTTGAAGAGACCTTCTTGATCGCCTTTGATTGTCTCTATCTGATCTTCTCCTACCCATCCTCGAGTGTATCCACCTCCGAAATCAATGATCCAGGCGTCATCATTCACATCAATCAAGACATTTGCAGCTTTGGCATCACCCCAAACAATACCAGCCTCGTGCAAGCGGGCTAGTGTAGTCGTCACTTGCGCGTCCCATTCCTCCCGCAGAAATGATGGGGTCGTCTCATGTCTCAAAGCACATTCCAAGGTCTTGCTTTGGCAGTTGATCCAAGATAGCAGAAGTCCAATAATAAGACTGGAATTTTGTTCCTCTTGAACAACGCCATAGAGACGAGGAACGTAAATCTTCTCGTTCGAATACAAGGCTTCTTCTATACCTTTGTAGACGTTCATTTCACGGAACGCACTTCTTTTGTCCCCAGAGTCTAGTGGTTTGAAATAATAGTACGTGTTTCCACCGGCACGAACCTTCCTTGGGAATTGAGAAAAAAATACTTCCTCACAATCAGAGAGACAAAGCTCGATCTCCGCTGGGCGAAATAAGGACCATTTCGAGTGTAGTTCGAAACCGATAAGATCCACACCGTTCGGCGTTGACCCCATTGGAACATCGTAATCCAAAGGTGGTTCCAGTCGTTCATCAATAACGTAGAGCGAATAACAATATGTTTCTGGTGAGAGGTAGTCTTGAAGGGTCAATGGCCGGTGACACGAAGAAGAAGAAGGAGGCTCGATTTGGTCGAAGATTGGAAGGAACGGCTGCACGGCCCAATGCTGTAAATCTTGCTCTGCTATCTCAGCGAAATCATAATCTTCATCATTGCACACTGAATCTATGAAATGGGTGTACGTTTTCAAGGACTCTGGCGATCGATCGAAGTTTCTTGGAGACAGTTGTATGCGAAAGCATTTCCCTTTGCATACTATAGTGATCTGCGCCGTCTTATTATTTCGATGAAGCAAAAAGTCCTTCAGGAACCAAGTAGAATATTGAGCTTTCATTTTTTGGCAGAGCAAGTAATGGAGAGGATAGAAGGAATTTGAAGTGGGCTTCACTTGAAGTGTGTTGACATCTTTGAAGCGCGCATATAAATTTGGCGGTGAAATTGCGGCTAATCCATAAAGGGGTTAGACTAAGTTTTGGCGGTTAATTCTAACAGGTCACAGCTCGTGTCGAGTGGGGAAAAAGCTCGCGCAAGTTCAATCAAGTGACACTAGGCCGAAATAGAAAGGGATCTATAAATAAGGTTGAACTTGCGCGAGCTTTTTCCCCACTCGACGCGAGCTGTGGTCTCAAAATTATAGCATGTGGATTTCTATAAAGGAAGCTTCGGGCGGGTGACAACGTATTCTTCTACAAACAACTTCAAGATCTACGGATGAGGGTCAGGCTCCTCCTTAGCGAAGTTTCTCTCTTTTGACTCATTTCGACCGAGCCGAAAGCTTCATTCAACTTGTCAGCTATTGCGCAAAATATCAGAAAACATAAATGAGAACACTCTATTACTTATAGATAATAATATCGCGTGATCCAACTCTTAGGTGTATCTCTCCAGAACTGTCTCCTCAATTACTAACGAAGATACCGTTCGAATCGCGTTCACTGCTTCCGAAGCAATAGACGCACTCGCAGAGAACATTTTGGAGATCTTGCGGTCCATCGCGGCTTCCATCCTGATACGAGCGTAGCCAGATGCCAGCATCGGTGGAAGCTAGGACCGTATAGACCGTAGTAAGCCATTAATTCCTCCATTACTTCTGTCACTTACAATTTTGGTGGAACAGTTGTGAAGAGTGAAGTAAGACTGGTGTGTGTTATAACTTATAATAGATGCAGGAGCCTAGGTAGGCAGCTTGGGGAAGCCGAAGCGTACTTAGGTAAGCATTAACGTGTTACCGCGAATCATTTGCACCATATATAGTTGACTGTAAGCTTGTTAAGACTGAAGGAGACTCAGTATAGCCTGCCGGGTATTGGGATCTCGCACGTTCTTGGCTATTTGCGAGGGGCTTCTACCATGGTAT
Source organism: Hamigera avellanea (assembly GCA_027569715.1). Lineage (NCBI taxonomy): Eukaryota > Fungi > Ascomycota > Eurotiomycetes > Eurotiales > Aspergillaceae > Hamigera > Hamigera avellanea. Next base: position 18,972 of record JAPDKU010000154.1, read on the forward strand.
TGCGTGCCAGCCGATCGTCCTGTGGGGTCTGCGCCCGCGTCCAGCAGCAGTTTGACAATATTCGGCTTGGCAGCGTAGACAGCACAGTGCAGAGGATTGCCCCATTTTGCCGAGGTCGTGTTAGGATCGAGACCCTTGGCTAGAAGAAACCTAGTCATGAGCTCTCCTTGGGGCACGCGCGGAGCCACGGCGGCAAAGAGTAGATCTGATTCCAGCTTAGCCCCGTGTGCGAAAAGGAGCTCAAGTATAGATCTATCTTCTTCACGTGCTCGCAATGGCGCGGACGATGGGGGTAATTCCCGTTGGGTTGGTAAGGTTGGGGTCAGCGCCTCGCGAGAGCAATTCGCGAGCACATGCGAGATTAACTAGAAGGCTGTTTAACAACTAAGGAGTTAGTCCAGGCCCTGGATTTACTTTGGCTAACAAGGGCTGACACGTACCATAGGAGAGGCTCGCCGTTAGAAAACCTCGCGTTGGGATCAAGGCCATGGTCGAGGAACTGGCGAACAACGCTCGGGTGCTGCTGCATGTTGCTCCCCCCGCCGGGGAGAGCGTCCACCGTCGCGGTCGACACGCGAGCGCCGGCGTCGAAGAGCGCGGCCACGATGTCAGGGTGCAACATTGCGGTCGCGAGAGCGAGTCCCTCGTCGAGGTCCTCGGCGGTTAGTCGCCCGCTGGCGAGGGCTTCCTGGGTCTTTGACAGCTCACCGGCGAAGCACGCATCGAGAAACGCATCGAGGAACGCATCGTCGGGTTCCATAGTGCAGGTGAGATGGAGATTCGGGTGGTATTTAGGTAGGTTGAGCTTCGGTACCTTGAACGAAAGTCAACAAAAGAACCGGCATAGCGCGTAAAGGCATGTGCATCGGGTAAGGCGGCCGGCGTTCGCGACCGCCAAAACCAGTAAGTACCACTATATAGTAATTTATATAGAAAGGTACATCCCTCTTCCCTTCCCTTCCCGGCGTCTGCTCTGCAATGGTCCGATTTGTACGCCCGCAGGGCGTACCTTTCAGTCCGTTAGGACATTCGGGTTGCCAGTCCGAACGCCAGACTCCAGAGGATTGCTGTCGGGCGTATCCTCCTGTCGCTTGCGCATGAATCAACGGGCGGTTTTTACTAAGGCGAGGAACCGCACCCGCCGCTCTAGCTGTCTCCATTGGCCCCTTATCCTCGTTTTCGCCCTCTTCTTCATTATCTATAATCCTCCGCCTTTTCCGCCTCCTCTAGCAGATCAGCCTCCCTTGCGTCGCCCACTGAAATTGGCGGAGCTAAGCCCATCGGATCGTCCGGGTCGAACTCCTCATCAGTGACGTCCGCCGCACCTGCAAGAGCCACTAGCCTGTTTAACAGCCATGCATATGCAATAGGTGAACCGAGGGGAGGGGCCACTTCTCTGGATCCTCGGTTGTAAAGGTCAAGATATCACCAGAGCAGATAAAGCGCTTGGTGCCGCAGTCAAAATGTCGCGTTTGGCGCGTGGTTCCGTCAAGGTTGGCTGGATTGGCAGGCGGGGTTGGCAGGCGGGGTTGGCAGGCGGGGTTCGGAGATCTCTGAGCTCGTGTACTGAGTCCTCTAACCAATGGAATTCGACGGTGAGTTTGGTCTGGTCGGCCGACAGCTCGCACGGCTTTAACGCAAATTTTGCCTTCCCCCAAAAGGCCGTGTACAGTGGGCGCAAGGCAGAGATGAGGTTAGCAAGGATCTCCATGCGCTCACTGCCCAGGACCATATCTTCCCAGTCCCCGGATCTTTTCTGGCGACCAAAGCAGGGATAGACGATCCCAAAACTCTTCATAGCCTGTAGTGCCGACTTTGACCCCAGGGAAAAGGGGTAAATGTGAGCGGTTTCGATGCAGTCACCCCCTCGAGTAACAAGGCAGGAGTGTTTGTCCCTCTTTTTATACTGTGTCTGTTAGCAATGTACCAGGGACTGTATATGCGGCTTGCAACTCACATCATCTGCGATGGCAGTTGAACGGGAGTAATCTTTCGGCTCACGACGATTGACTCCCGGGGCTGCGAGGGTGGAAGGCGTAGCGGGTGTGGCGGTGGTTGATGGGATTTCTGATGAGCTTTCGGATCTTGACTTTGATGGCGGACTTCTGCCTCTGGAAGGCAAGGCTGCTGAACATCCAATATCCTTAATCGCTCGCCCGACGCTTTCGACACGGCGTGGGATTTTCGAAGGAGTCGGCGGGTTCGGGGTAACAGTCGTGGACTTGCGCTTCTTATTCTTGTCCTTGACGCGTTCGCGGGTGGTCCCTGACAAGATACCTGTTAGATCAATGGCTTCCCAATATGGGGGGGGGGTTTATGGACTCACAAATCTTCAGCGCCCCTCGTCCAATTTTGGGTTGTATAAAGCATCGGACCTCATAGATTTCGGCGATGCGATGAACCATTTTGCGTAGGCCTCGAGTTTGTGCACGTCAGCCAGCCAGAGGAAGGCCCAAAAGCCCGGCTCTACCAGCTTGCCACCTAGGGAATCGGCAATCTGTCCTATCAGTTCGACACGCCGAGGGTCGTCGGCTTCATCATATGATCATAGGCACCCATCGTCAATGCGGCTTCGGTGACAGTAGACTAGGAACTTAGCAAGGCTTGGTACACCGAAAAGATTGTGGAGAATGTGGGACTGTGGGACTGCGGGACGGCAGCATGGTAGTCACGTGGATGCTCGCTTAACTTATCAGGCCTAAAGGCTAAAAGCCATGTCAGCAGTCTCGGCATTTAGGATAGTTGGGTGAAGAATAGAGGGCGTCAGGGCCCTCAGGGGCCTTCTTCGGGTGAAGGACCGTTCGCGACCACCAAAACCAGTAAGTACCACTCTCTTCATTCCCTATGGATATTCGCCTACCTTCACAAGAGAAGCCTATCAGCTACGATGAACTCCCCATCCCATACCAGACACCAACAGCAACTATTGAACATCTGCGCTCTTATGTATCAATGATGATCTGTAAACATTCCAGGATACGATCAAACTGCTACTCGCGAGACCTAAACCTGGAGGTTTCACTATAGAGGAGCTTGGTGAGGTGATGATGGAAGCAATTAAACAAGACAAGGGTTCATTTCAACGCTTCTTTTCCATGGCTTCCCGATATACAGCCTTGCTATACTCTGGAGGCAACACTCCATAAGGCGAAGGGCGCCCTCGCATGTTACATCGAAGAAGGATGGGATATTAATGAGCCAGTCGGCGAAATCAAGCCCCCTGTGCTTGGGTAGGTCATTTCAGCTATTTGGAACGACACTCACTCTACTGACAGAGATTCTATTATAATAGCTACGCAGTTGGAGATGAACAAATGACTATCTGGCTTCTTGATCATGGAGCAGACCCGAATAAACGATGCGAGATTGACTGTACCCCTCTGTCTTATGCTGTTCAGCTTGCGCCCATTAGCATCATTGAACTGATGCTGAGCCGTGGAGGTGATATGCGAAAAGGACAGCTTCTTCAGCATGCCATTTTTCGAGCCACGGATCTCAATCATGTCCTATCGCTGCTCGTTGATCCAGGTGCCCCTTTAAACGCCACAATGCATCAGGACGGGCATACTTTGATGCGATTCTGGCCTATGAGCCTGGGGACTCCTTTGCATGTAGCAGCAGAGCTGGGGAAAAACGGATGCAATTCGTCATTTGCTCAACCTCGGAGCAGACGCCAGCGTCAAGGACGCGAATGGCCGCACCGTTGTGGAGTGGGCACAAAAGTTGAATCAAACGGAAGTCCTGAGGCTTTTAGAAAACAAATTGTGAAGGGCATATCTTGCGAAATAAAGACAGGATGAACTTTTTAAATCAGTTTCATCACTTCGGACCAGACTGGGGATGGATCTCACAGTCCAATGATACTTCATCAACATTCTCACACCTCCAATGACACCTACAAATCAAAAAGCACGGACTTGCCAGAATTGAGGACAAAAGATAAAAACATACAACAGTAGGGATTCGCTGGTGGTCACCCACCCAACTACTAACCTACCGGCGTGTGGCTTAAACGCGGTCAATACCCAGGTGGGTGCCTCTCGGGTGAGTAAAGGGTGATGGCCGCTTTACGGTCGCGCGACCTGGGTGAGTTGGGGTGAGTGTATAATAAACAGGGTGAGCCGTCACCCCCCGTCACGCGAGCTCACCCAGCTGAAAACCTTACTATCCACCAGCCTACTATAAGGGGCTGATTATTGGCTATCTGACTCTTACTTCAAATACCAAGCTCCTTGGCATCTGCACACAGCCCCTACTGAGCCTAGTACAGAGTACCTATAGTTAGGTATAATAAATTAATAATACAATCAGTCACATTTAGACTAACCCCGTTAAGTTAATGAACAGGGTTGGCTGTGTAACGGCCATGGCCCCCACTGCCTGGCCTGTGGCCTGGTTCTCAAGTTATAATTCATCATTGATCCACGTCATGTCATTGGTTGTCGTTGATCCACGGCCTATAAGGCCTATAGATCTTTGCAACTCCTACATCCTTTCCTTCCTTCCACATGTTTATATTTCTCGTGTATGCTACCTGGATTGGATCAATAGAGATGATATTGATGTTCCAGCCGAGCACCATCACATAAATATAAGCACCCTTTGCCCCAAAAGACCCGTGGCATCGTATACGGTTAATTTGTGGTTACGGTCTGGAGGTACATTGGCCGGGTAATCACCTCTGTCTATTTCTATCTCCATCTTTGGTCGATGCCCGGTGGGATCAACGTTTCTGAGGCCTCATTGAGGTCATCTCTGTGGTCTGTATGGTTAATTTCCCTTCCAACTCTGTTTTCTGACTCTGTTTTCGGATCTCTGTTTTCTGATCTCTGTGTGTCTTTCCATTTCTTTGCTTTCCTTTCACCTTAATCTCATTATCATGGATCCATTTGGTCATCTACGCGCGGAATTTGAAGCCGCCGTACAGCCACTACATGAAGAAAACGCTCAAATCAAGCAATAGCTTGCTACCGCTATACAGCAATTGGGATCTTCAAAATCAACCGATCCCGATTCCTCCTCCTCCTATCGTCGCCTAAAGCCTTGCCTCCCCAACCCCGAAAACTTCAGTGGCCAAACACTCGAGTTCAATAACTGGCTACTGGCGATGAAGGCGAAGCTCCCGGTTAATAATGAGGCAATTGGGGACTCTGTGGCTCAATTCTACTACGTGTACTTGAACCTGGGGAGCAACGTTCAGGCAATGGTACTCCCACAGTTATCCAACGCTGAGGAATCGGGTGCTTGGCACTACAATTCAATCTTAGATCAGCTCACACGCGTATACGATAACCCCAATAAAATCCACGAAGCCGAAGATAGGTATCACGTTGGACGCTGCTCTCCGATTAGAGGACCTTGGTCAAACACGACTATAAGAAAGCAACGCCCTTACTGAAACCACTGGCAACATTGGCACGAAGACATGGGGAGGCGGGTCTGATACAGCTGCGCCGGATCTACCAAGGCGTAGGGATACCTACGGCCCATATCTCTCCGCTACCTGGCTTGACAACCGCCGCCGATGTTGGCGAAAAACATGTACGTGGAAAAATGACCGAACTTCTAGACCTCTACCGCAGCAAAGAGGATTTTCGCTTAGGACCTGAAATGAAGAAATCTGGTATAATCTGTGGAACATATCTGGGTCAAATCGCAGTACCAGATCGAAAACAACTCATCGAAGATATTCTTCTGGAAAACCTGGAAGATAACCCGCGGCCAAAGGTGGTCCCGTATCAGATTAACGCTGGTGGCCATAATCAGCCTGCTGGAGGCACGGTCTTTATTGATGGAAGGCATGGGCTCCCGAAAGTATACGTCAAAGATAAAGACCAGAGATGGTTTTAAAGTTATTCTACGATTTCCAGTGGCTTCCCATTTCAAATTGAATGGTTAGAGTGAGTCATTCATCCCTATACTGCTCGTGTTTCTTTAATGATTGATTGTAGGAGCGGATTCAGTATCAATAAATTTGATGGCTTGGTCACTTTTCTACACGATATTTATGGTCTGATGAAGAGTGGTACTGTGGTAGTATCAAAGGGCACAGTGTGGTCTCATTCCCAATTATCTTCACAATTTGATTCTTGATAATTTCTGATCTAGTAAAATGAGTCATTCCAGTTAAAAAGAAAATAAAATATGTAGCGAGCAGTCTTCAACCTCATAGGTATAGGATAGGAGGGGTTATCAGATTTGGCAAGGAATAGCTTCGCCAGACTTTGCGCGCCAGGAGTAAGTCGCGTTGATGGGAGGGAATGGACCTGCGACATGATGCTTAAGGGTTAAGAGTTTCAACAACTGTACGCGCCAAGCCGCGCCACTGAAATCGGATGTGGCGTAACGGAACTGGCACGTCTGCCTGTTTGGCTGGAGGCGCAGCCCCTAGCCCGCTCAAATCGTTAATGTACCTCTCACTTTCAATATATAAACCTTGTACGTTTCACTTTTTACCCGTTTGTCTATTTAATTATTTTCTGGCCCGAGCGATTCAAAATTGTTGCTCACATTTTGATTTACCCGGGTTTCTTCCCTCCTACCATGACCAGCGCTGATCCTGTTCGTCCGAGCAAAGGGGACTTTGACCGCGTTCAAAGTCAGAGTTGTAAACTGTGGTCGTCCTATCTTGATGCTGCTGATGCTACACATCTTCTTCCATTTCACTGTATCGACCTCAATAAAGTACTTGGAAGAACACCATCTTTTCTCGGACACGGTTTGCTCCCCGAAAATGAATTGGTTTCATTTGTGTGCCTGGAGAAGGAGTCCCGACAAGGGCAATATGGCTTGCTCGTCAGTGGACATTCGAAATGGAGGACTTCCAGTGGGACTTGTCACCTTGAACCGAAGAACCTGCCTTTACAGCTCTTGTTGGCGGTCCAAGATCCTCTAAAAGTGCAATTTTCTGATTACACCCCTTTGGCAGAATGGCCCGGTATCCAAGGCCTTATCGGGACTGACGAAGGCAATTATATTGCTATTCTATTTTTCGCATGGGCATACATTCTGTCTGCTCGGTGGGCTGAATTGCTGGAGCACTCTTCGGACCATTCTTGCAGGAAAAGGTACACCTCGAGCTGTAGCGAGCCTGCTCCAGTATCACCTCAAGAAGATGAAATCGTGGTCGATATAGGGTATGATGTTGAGGGAGACGAGGCTCGCTGGTGGACAGCCATATTATCCTCCGGCCAGAGTTGGAAAATAACTGCAGATTATAACTACAGGACGTATCTGTCACCATGGTCTGTTTCGGTTTCCGACGCTCGACCTTTACAACTCGCAAGAATTCCTTTGAACATGGATGCCGAGCCACCACCATCCTCCATTGCTCTCAAATATCTCCGCCGATTCTGTACCCATCATCGCCTTTTTGGTCAGTGTTCAGCCTCTCTAGCTGCGGCGCTCTACATCCCTTCGCTAGGCGGAAGGACGATATCGCTTCCGGTTCCTCAAACGGCCCCCAGACCTGTACCGGGCATTCGATTTTTAGAGCCTCTAACCTTCAACCAGTCCACCATTTCACAATCAGACCTGGTCGCCGAGCACTACAAGTTCCTTCCTCACTACATGACATTGAGTTGTAATGTATGGGGAATGCGGTCTCTGCTTTGCAGCACCTTTTTTAATGCCGACATTGAGTGTAATTTGGTCAGCGCCTGGCTGAATCCTGCCTTTGCGATAATTGATCCAGTGGTACAAGAAGGAAACTTTGCCAAACTTGCGAAAATTCTCGCCGTACGGCAACCAAAGCTTGCCACACTCTGGCTCGGCGCAATCCTTGTTGACATCGCAAAGTCCACATTGCGCGACATGCGGATTGGGCTAACAGCACTTGATCTTCCCGCAGCTGCATGGACAGGCACAGTGCAATCGTTCATGACTACAAAGCCCAGTTTAGTCGATGGAGACACGATAAAACGCGAAGATGAATGTCGACTACTATTCATTACTGGATCTGAAGGACATACCCGGGCTCCTGTTTACCCGTGGAAACCTTTTGGAAAAACTCGTCTCTCGGATACAGAGATTAACATTCAACGTCACGTCCAGTGTAATTGTCATTGCCTGGAGTATATATCCTGGCTCTGGGATCTGACAGACGGCAGTGCGCTAGAAGACTTTGGACTCGGCTCTATTCCATCCGGTGAAGATACTATAAATATCGGGAATCCAGCTGAATACTCTCCAGTACAATGTCTATGTGACTACTCTTCACAGTCGTTATCAGAGGGAGCAACACGCGGTATATTCGGATGGTTAAGATCAACGGGATATCCAGCCTGCGAAAAGCCTCTATATCAACATTCGTGGATCGATATTGGAAGCTCAGACGATGAAGAAATAGACGATGACGAATCCGATAATGTCAGGAATGATAACCCGAGGAGACCTTTCATCGAAACGTGGATTGAGGAAACTCACTCACAGTAAACATGCGGAAATGCATTGTTTGATGCGACGGATTGTGATAAACTATTTCGTGAGGTCGATCATCTCCTCAAAGCCATCAGGTCCGCCAGCGGGGTGTTCTGAGCACTTCGAACAAATTGCGTATTTGCCACTGATAGCATGATCGCCGGTTTGGCAGATTTTCCACTGTTTGCGACAATCTCGTTCCTTACAGGTATATCGTCTATGCGCATCATTCCAATGGTCACAATTTCTGTTCCTGCAGGAACTGGCCTGGCCAGAACTTGCTGTCATCTTGTATTTAATTCGCAATGTGGGTAACCAGGATTGATAAGAAGAGCTACTAGTGTTCAAAATGTCAGAACTCCCACGTTACTTTTAGCAAATTTTCACATACCTGTCAAGCTTTCACAAGAACCAAACGCAATGATGACATATGTATATTGCTGGTGCGTAAAAGAATGGCTACTAGCTAGTGCGAGCTGCAATAATTTAAAGTAATTATTATTATCTTGGTCTCATGTTCACTGACAATTCCACATGAGGCTGAAATTTGAATCCAATACGAGACGATGGTTTATGAGGCACTCCACAGAACCATTCAAAAGTGATGTGACCAATCTAAAGCGCCACAGCGCCAATTTCCTCCCTATAAGTGGCTAGGAAAGTACGGGCCATGTAGTAGCATCGAATTACGTTGAATTGTGCACTGACATCAGTTGAATTATTCGAAAATCGTGAGGTGGTTGGAGTACGGGGTCAGTGCTTGGCTGCAAGCTTATCAGCCAGTTCCTCTGATGCATTTCTAATTCTGTATCCAGACCTGGAAGAATCGTTCCGATTGGTGTTTTGCAAGGTGATCGAAATCCATTTCCATGAAGTCGTGATAGGATACGAGGTCCTCGAGTAGTTTGAAGGCGCCATCCCGAGCCGCGTCCACATTGTCCTGGTACCATGGATTGAGCCGGGCCCGACGAGTGCAGATCTTGTGACTGCGACCTGGAACTTGCCCGTGCAACAAAAGGTTCTCACCGTATCAGTGAGTTGGTGTTGGCCCTGATTGAGCAGTTCTTTTGCCTCGGACTAAGTTATGTCTTGGTAAGTCCACCCACCCGAGAGTGCACGTGATTTAGGGGTTATTTGTCGGGCATCAAAGTAGGATATCCCTCTTTCTCAGCTTTCCGAGGATTAATGAGATAAAAGAGCACCATGGCCATAGACTTGCGACCAGTAAGTGAAGTGACACCTCCACCTACCCTGCACTAAAACCGCAAGACGCATTATCGATTACAAGGTATCGCTAAAGTCAGTGGATTCGTAGATGGCTAGGCTCAAGGAAGGTAGAAAACGCACCAGACAAGTCTATTGAAACTGAACTGAGTATCGATCACAGCTTTGTCCCTGGCTAAAGTTCACTACCTTTAAGGAGCACTGTTGGTCTTGTTTTAATGTGAACCTGATAGCAGTACTAGTCCTAAGATTGGCTAGATGAGAATGGCTACTACAGGTATATTAACACGTGATCAACGCGCTTTACGAAATGTACATAATTGCTGCCTTGATGCCTGATATTGTCTACTCTAGATAGAATTACCTACTGTACTGGTATTTGATATTTGATGACTTTGATGAAGGTACTACCTCCTAAGTGGACTTCTCCACTAGATAAAGAAGAATAGCCTATGACGAAGAATCTGGCAAAGAATACATGATTGTATTAAATTATGATGTCTACTATCTAGACGTGCTTCTTTGAGGGTTACAGTATTTCGGATATTTCCAGTTATAAATAGTTTTCATCAAAATGCTTTGCAACTTGTCTAGTACCATCAGGCAACTACAGTGCCATAAGCAATCCAGTATGGACTTCATCAAAGACTCAGACTATTAAATGCCCTGATTTGACTTTGGAGTGGTCTCTGTTCAGGTTCATCCAAATGCTGCCACGTGACCATGCCAGTGTGGCTTAGACACTTCTCCTTCGGCTGGGAAAGTGATCAGCCTCATTCACCTCAACCTTTGCACTGCTTAGATCTCTTCTCACCATCTACTAAACTCCATCTTCGACGTCGGATCAGATGAAGAGTCCGTGATGGCTCTTAGAAGACCATCTCGTGCAGCTATTAAGGCTGCGGATCCGACAATATCCCTTAAGGCAGCGTTGCTGAGTTTTGAAGATATCCTGACGGAGGAGCAAAAGAGACAGTATCACGCCGATACTACGAAACCAGATGCTGCAAGCATCATTGCTTTCGTTGCAGACATCGATGCCAACAACAACAGTACGAACAGGAGGTGTGTCGCGCCACGCTTGTGCACCTTTCTGGAGGCAACACAACAGTTTAGCAGCGTCGTGGATACGTTTGTTAGCTCCAATCCTAGACTCGCCGCCCTAATTTGGGGAGGCGTGAAGATGGCCATATTGACGGCTAGCAATGTCGCGTCTTACTTCGACAAGGTCACCAGCATGATCATGGCAATCGGAAAGTCGTGTCCGACGTATCAGAAATTTGGTCAACTCTATCCCGGCTGCGTCGGGCTCCAACGTGCGTTATGCGATTACTATGCCATCATTGTGAAGCTGTGCATCAAGATCATCGAAGTCTCACGGCGGACTGCTATTACACAAACATTAACAGCCATCTTCGTTCCCTTCGAGTCCGAGTTCAAATCTTCGCTGAATGAAGTAGACCAAGCCGCGAAGGATATACAGTTGCAAATATCACTTGCCTCGAAGCAGACTCTTGAGGAAGCAAGAAAGTTACTGGAGCACGAAAGCCAGGACAACACAGCATTCCGGCGGTTGACGTCGAAGTTCCAAAAAGAGACTAAAAAGGAGCATGCTGAAGCAAAACAGTTGCGAATCATTCAGATGGAAAGAGAAGCTGCAAAGTTGAAATCTAGCATTAGAGATAATCTTTCGTCCGTCAACCATGTTAAGCCATGGAAGCAGGCTATGCAACAACGTGTTCCCTCCACAGCTGAGTGGCTGCAGCAGGAATCCCTTTTTCATCAGTGGAAGGACGACCGGGATACTGCCATCCTCTGGTGTTCAGGCACAATGGGTGTGGGCAAGACAGTGCTCATGTCTAACGTAGTAGCCAAACTGCATGCGTCACGCAAAACCAACGACATTATATCCTATTACTTCTGTCGCGCCGACGATGCGCCAACCCTGTCAGCAAGGAGCATTCTGGGAAGTCTCGCTCGCCAAATATTAGATTCCCAGATCGAGAATGCCGAACATGAAAGTCTACGCGCCATAGACAAGGATAGTCGTGACCTCGACACAGCTAAGGTCATTGATTTCTTATTGTCTCACCTTCAGGTTGGCAAGACGTACTATCTAGTTCTCGATGGTCTCGATGAAGTTGATAGGGGCGATATTCAAATGGTGGCGCGGAGCCTGGCTCAACTCTGCGACAAGCATGTTAGTGACATCAAAATTCTCTGTGCGGGCCGCCCCGAGCTTGAAAAAGAGCTATGGAGAGTGATTACACCCAAGTATAGGATCCAAGTGACTGAGAGGAAAGTTGGCTCAGACATGGATCACTATATCACCACGATTCTGGGTCGCTGCCTGGAAGAGGAGCAGCTGAAGCTAGGGGATCCGAAGCTCATCATGCCGATATCCAAAGCTCTACAAGAAGGATCTAAAGGGATGT
>JAPDKU010000155.1:0-30628 GCA_027569715.1 Hamigera avellanea
CCCCCCCCCCCCCCCCCCCCCCCCCCCCCCCCCCCCCCCCCCCCCCCCCCCCCCCCCCCCCCCCCCCCCCCCCCCCCCCCCCCCCCCCCCCCACCCCCCACACCCCCCCCCCCCCCGTCCCCCCCAGGTTCGGTGTTTCATCGGGTTGGACCTCCCTAATTTTTTAAAAAACCTAACCAAAAAAAACGCTGTTTTTTTTTTTTTTTTTTTTTTTTTTTTTTTTTTTTTTTTTTTTTTTTTTTTTGGCTCTAGCTGGACTCGCCTTACTGCCATTGGAGGATGCGAACAATAATACCTAAAGACAAGCTCCACAGCAAGAGAAGCACCATGCACGCTCTAGTGCTTCTAGTCGTGTTCTTTTGCCGCACGCTATTCCTTCCTCGTAGTGCCGCCTCGTACCTGGCGCTTTTCCTCTTTCTTCCTCGGGGCAAAATTGACGAGCAGCACCGCGGTACCACCTCGTGGCAGTTCCTGATGAAGTCGGAAGTCGAATACTAGAATTTTAACTCCTTGTCCTGGTGTCGAATCTTCGATTATATTATATTGCCAACGGATAGGAGGGCAGGTACACGAACGCCTGACTCGGTAATTAGAAGCTCCTTCAGTTTGCAATATCCACAAACATGGAAGACAAATCTATCCAGCTTGCAACGCTTTCAATAGTCGATCGTCGAGCCGATCGTCACAATCTTGGAGTCTGGATCAATTGCACTGAAAGATAGGTCTCGGCGCTTATGTGCATCATATAGTAGCGTTTTGGGGTCCGTTCACAGGGCCTCAAGATATTGTACCAGCCTCAAGTACGGATCATACTGGCAAAGAGCGGGAATGGACCAAACCCGATCAAATGCGAATTAACTGGAAGACTGCAAAGCTTCACCAGAACTAGCACCTCGAGGCCACGAGTGCAATCTATTTTAGAGTGCACCGGTGATGATTGGAATGCAAACGACTTTGAAATCAAATCTTCGAGTTCTCCTCTGTTTGCATCCTTTCCATCTCCATTTTCTCGACACTTGATGTATATTTATGATATGTCTACAACAGTACTCCATCTTTCAGCCATACCGCAGCGGCTAAACCCATGTTCGTTCCCGAATGGATCGACTTTATGAATAACGCAAACCGCAACCGAGAAGTTAAGTCACCGTGTCCCATGCATGACGGAGCGATACCGAAGCCTTTCAGAAGACATCGATCTTTTTGACTGTTGAGTGGTCCTGACCTAGACATCTATACTGATTATATCAGAGCTTCATGATATTCTAGGCCAAGGCTCCACCTATGTCGAAGGAGAAATCTTCAAAAACAGACAAGCCAAATGATGTATCATTGACATCTCCAGTACTCCAGAATTTTTGCAAAGAATTCTGCACGTTTGCTAGTCCGGAATATAGCGGGTTTGCGTGACCGCTGTACTTCACATACAATGTCTTCAATAAAGATTTCCTACCATCTGGTGCCACTCCCAATGATCATTTCCTTGGGCGCTTTTCTTTGTCTCCGCTTTCTCGACCATGGATATCTATGTAGCTAAGTATATCTGGTTCCCCTCATCGAGTTGGCAGCCAGACAGGACTCCCACTTTGGGCAAGCGGAGAGGAAGCCTTGGTAGATCTTGGCCGCTTTTGCTTCTCCACCGCCAGGCAAGCTTCCACGATCCAGCCTTAACCCCGGCTGAACGGGTTTACCAACATTGGTGATCCCGCCTCGCCACATTGCCAATTGGCGATACGGATATTTCAGTCTCTTTCCTGGGTAGCGCATATTGTATAGAACACGAGATTTGCGCTCAATTCCACCGAAAATGTCACATGAAATGTCCCACATGGGCTCTCGGGGTGAGTCCGTCCGCAGCCTCTCGACATCCCAGAACTATGGCATTGTTGCGAATCTGACCGCTAATACCTAATTTACGGGATAGCCTTCAACCACGAGCAGGATAGTGCCGCAGAGCAGGAATATGATCGTCTGCGCGGTCTTGCGAGACAGGAAGCCTCGAAGCGCAACTCGTGTTTCCAGAGGGTACGCGAGCTTCCCTTTCACCACTAGTAGTATCACGAATGCAATTGACTCGAGCCTTTCAACCGAATAGTCTCAGGAAGCCTACGAGAATGGTAACGGCGCATTGGCAAAGGAACTCTCCGAGGAGGGCAAGGCACACGGTCGCAAAATGGACCAGTACAACAAACAGGCGTCCGAGTTCATCTTCCGCGAGAACAATGCCGACGGGCGCGTCGATGCCGACACCATCGACCTTCACGGACAGTTTGTCGAGGAGGCCGAAGATATCTTAGAAGAGCGCATCAAGTATGCCAAGGCGCATGGCCAGACGCATTTGCATGTGTAGGTTTCAATGCATCTCCGAGTATCTGGGAAATCGAGGAGTCGCTGATGAGGCAATATAGCATCGTCGGAAAGGGTAACCACTCCGTGAACCACGTCCAGAAGCTCAAGCCTCGCGTCGAGCAAGTCTGCCGTGAACTAGGCCTGCAGTTTGCCACCGAGGAAAACGCCGGTCGCATCTACGTCAATCTCACCGGCGGTCCAGCAGACTACCAGCACCAGCAGCCACACCACCAGACAGGTGGCCATCACCAGCCCCAGCAGCAATACCCTGGTCAGGGCCAACCGCACCAGCAACAGCAACAGCAGCAAGACGAGATCGAACAGGTGGTCAACGCGATTCTTCCCAGGGTGCTCCGCAAGCTGGAGAAAGCTTGCTGCATCGTCATGTGAGCATCTTATCCGACAAAAGCAGGCTATTTACGTGCCATGTGCCAGAGAATATCTATTTTCTGCATTGTTTCTTCGTGTCTTCGATTGGATATGCATATTTTCGTCATGGCTTACATAGGTGAAGGGTTTTCACAAGGTACCAAGGGCGCAATTATAGGACATCTACTCATGACTCGAATGCGCTGCATGCGATACGAAAGACAAAACAAGATTGGGGCTTCATGAATTTTGACGATTTGGGTCATTTATACCCCTCAGGCGAAATATCTATGCTATATAATTCAGCTTTTTAGATTTGCAGGCAGAATTAGCTGCGATTCGTTAATGCATCACGCAAGGAGATGACTGCGTGCATTTTCTTTTTGTTTAATGATAATATTTTGTCTTGTCAGATGCAATGGTACATTCAGTCATTTTGATGTACTTCCAAAAACTCAGGGCTACATATCATTTGCAATCAAGTTGCACTCAAGAGATGGTATATATATTCCACTTCAGGCTCTGAGGAGACTAGGAATAATTTTCTTTTTGTTTCTGAATGACGACATAATTCATTTCTGTTCTTCTATTGTATTCATCCAACCAACATCCTTTCCTTTCTTAATCTCAAATTCGATGTGCATTCAAAACGCCACCCGGAATGACTATAAGAATGGTAAACAAGGGGTATATAAGACAGCTAAATATCAAAGCCACGGCGAGCAAATTGCTGAGATATATGAGGATAGAGACCAGGTCGTATCAAGCAAGACATTCTCGTTCCTCTGGGTTGTCGACTTCATCCTTCAGTGTGGATTCAACAATCTTGCGGAGAATTGCTCGCACCATTTCTCCTTCCCCTTGACCTTCCTTTTGCTTCCCGCCCTGCTTCCCCTCAATCTCATCAATCAACGCCACTGCCTTGTCATGCAGTTCTTTGACGACCCGGCGAGTATACGCGAAACTGCCCGTGCTCTCCATGTAGCTGACCGCATAGAGTTTGACCTCATCATCCTTCGTCCTCTGCTTCAGGATGTTGATGAGCTGATGGTTGCTTGGGTCCGAGCGGATGCTGTGGATAATCGGAAACGAAAATTTGCCCTCCGTCAAGTCCTCGCACAAACCCTTGTTCTTGGTGTATGTTGTGTTGGACAGGTTGAGGTAGTCATCGCAAATCTGGTATATGAGACCCATCATGTTCACGAGCGATACACAATCTTTGTCGGAATCACTTTCGGCTTGCATCAACTTCACGGCCAGTCTAAACAGGCCTCCGGTCTTATTCCCGACCATCTCTAGGTAGTCGTCTTCGCTGGGGCAGGTGAGGGTGTCTCGCCAGAAGAGATCCATGCCTTGGCCGCGGTGGAGGTTGAGTAATTCCTTCACGTAGATATCGATGGCATCTGCATTGTTCAGTTTTTGCACCTCTTGCAGTGCCAGGAAGTAGACGTAGTTGGCAGAGTTGATGGTTTGAGCAGTGCCGAAAATGTTGTGGGCGACTGGAATGCCGCGGCGGAGGATGGAGGAATCTTCGACATCATCGATACTGTTGTGCACAAGCAGACAGATTAGTTTGAGCTCTGCTAGTACAATCGGGAAGAGCGATCTCAAAATAATGGACTTACAGCAACGAAGCTGTATGCAACATCACAACCACCTTGTTGATAATTGCCAAACTCTCCGGTGGCACTTTGAGCCAGACATTAAATGCGTTGATGAGCTGCCGCCGTATATCCTTGCCTGGATGCTGTTGCATGTAATCGTACGGGCCCATCAAAATCTTTTCTTTCTCTTGCGACCACGTGCCATCTTTGTACTTGGTGCCATCCACGCTGGATCGGTTCCGATGATGTCTAGATGTCAGCTCTGTGTTGGTTTGCAGCCTATCGCCGGTCGGGTATGCCCCGTCACCCTCGGGGATGCTCCTTAAGCTGAACCTCGCTGCGGAGGGGTTGATGCTGCCGTTTGCCATTCCGGTAGAACTGGTTCGAGGAGGGATCGCGGTGGGCGGTTGAAAGGAGGTATCCGGAGGCATTTCTGTTGAGGATAGTTTCGGCCTCTTCCGACCAAAGAAGAATTGCGTGTAGGTTGGAATGATGGCGGCCGAGGATATCTAAAGAATTTGGTGGAGGAGGGGTTATGTTGCCGCCTGCTGACAAAACGGGTGTGAGGCACAATTAACAGATATGTTATGAGTATTTAATTCTTCCACAAAGCCTCCAGAAAAAGACACGAATTCCAAGGTCGGCGCATTTAAGGGCCATCATAAAACGACCGGAGTACCATGTTTGACTGAGAGGGGGATTTCGACCTGTCAGCCGGAAACATGACGCAGTCACGCCGCAGCGGAACGATGCAGGCACGATCGCAATCACATGCTGCTTTCCCCGCGGCGGTTTTCTGTGGCAGAATACAAACCGGAAGCGATCGATTGATTGCTGCTCTCTACAAGAACGACAAGAAACTCTCCTTTGGGCGCCTAGACCACCAAGTTCCAACCCCTTGCAACGGCCTTTGCAAAGACAGAACTTGCGAAGAAAAAGTGGGCTCATCAGGCATAGAATGTAAGGACCACAATCAGCTTCACTACGTAATAGCATCCACCCACAGGTCATTGACCGCTTCCTTACCTTGCCCGAGACGGCTAGTGATGATAATATTGGAGGCTGGGTCTGACCGGGTCACCGTGACGCCATAGGAAAGATTTACCGGGAAAGGGATCAATCCATGGGTTGCAGCTATTTAGAGCCTTGCAAGTTACAACTATGCTCCCGATCTTGATGGGGCTGCAAAGAGGTACAGTAAGGCGTCTGATCTGCTCTTTCTCGCGATCGCTGTCTGTGGGTCTCCCGGGGCAACCATCGTCTGTTTTTGTGGGGGACGGAAAATTGACCTTATCAGCCACAATCCCAGTCGCATGCACTGTTAAAAAAGGAAAATTCAAGATAAAAATCATGGCTTACCCTCTCAGCTGAGCTGATCCAGGAGGCGTTTATTTTCTCCCCATTGTGCGGGCGCCGTGTGAATCGGTCAAATCTTCTTCTTCCCTTCAATTCCTTGATCTTTTTGTTTTTTCTTTATATTTTACGAAAGGGGCTGCTCCCGGAAAATAATTCCTTCAATGGAGGCTTTGCTAGCACATTCGTTCGATTATCTCTCCTCCTACGAACCCAGCAAAGTTCGGAAAGGGTTGCGACAGGTAGAAGGGCTACTTGCACAAATATGCCTGTCCAAATCGAAGCAGGTCGCCGCCGCCGATAAGCGCAGGTCGTTGTTGTCTTTTGGGTCGCCGCAGCCAGCGCCAAAGGCTCTCTCGGAGCTCAAGGACGATCCCGCTTTCCGAGAGTTTTTCAAATTGCAAGAAGGCTTTCAATGGAATGGTACGCATCAACCCAGTCGTTTGCATAGAGCTCCGAGGGAACACAAGACAACTTGACCTGCGACACAACAAACTAACACTGGTATATAGTTGCGATGCGCCTTGTGACCTGTCTAGAGCATCTTCTGGGAAGAGGCAGTAACGGCACAAACGATCTTCTCATCATCTCAACCCTCGACTTGATCCAGGGTGTTCTCCTGCTTCATCCGCCATCGCGGACGCTTTTTGCCCGTGAAATCTATATGAACGTGCTGTTAGATCTCCTTGATCCTATCAATTGCCCGGCAATCCAGTCTTCTACGCTACTTGTCCTCGTGACAGCCCTTTTGGATAGCCCTGGCAATACGCGAACATTTGAAGAGCTCGATGGTTTACTCACGGTCACATCTCTGTTCAAGCAACGCACAACGTCCCGCGAGGTGAAACTTAAGCTCGTGGAATTCCTCTACTTTTATTTGATGCCGGAGACTCCAACTATCCCAGCAGGCGCCGGTGTTAGTGCGCCCAACACCGCTGTGCTTGGCTTGCATCGAAGTCCAAGCAAGCTGGCGGCCGGTCCTTTTTCGAGAAGTGTCAATGTTTCCGGTGCCGGTGGTGGGAGGAAGGCAGGCCGAGACACGCGTACGACTGATGAAAAGCAGGCATTACTTGGACGATATCTCAACAACGTCGAAGATCTGGTGGAGGACTTGAAGGAAACTGCTCCTTTTGGAGCCGCGGTCTATTAAGTTTAACGATGCATGAATGGGTTCCGGCTGACGTGGTATATTGAGCGACGGAATGATTGTTTTTGGTATTCGGCTTGGATGGTTTACCTTTCTCCTTAGAACGCTTGTGTTTTTCAGCCTTCGATTTTGTCACCCTTGCTCCGTCCGGTACGGCGTCACGGCAATTCATATTCAACGATCCAGATCATTGTATCTTTCTATCTCTCTTCGTTTACTTCCTCCTTCTTTCTTGTCCTTCAGTCTTGGAGTTCCTATTTCCTCATGGCTAGCGTGATCATCTCCTTTTCTTACTCTTGTTTGTCTCTACCTTAGACCTCTTCAGCTTCCTCTTGCTTGCCGACTTTCCCTCCTTTTTTTCCTATCTCATGTGTCTCGATGATGACTTACGTGCACCAATGAATACAACTTATTATCATGTACTATCCTGGAATTTCGCTTATAAGGCCGTAAGTCATTATCTTGGCTGGCTCGCGCAGCTCCGAATGACACACCAGCAGGTCTGAAATCACAAAGGGGACGGATCAACGCTATCTATAGATCATCGACCAGAGAAGATGTGAAGAAAGGGAGGTATCACCGTGTAAAGGGCAGTGAAAAAATATAATAGATTATCCTCTGGAGGATTTAAGCATCTCTGATCCAAGATAAGAAAACGGGCTATTGAACTTAATCGACGGGTTTTGTTGTTGTGACCCTTGGGCGATTCTGCCTCGGTTCCTCGCAGGAACCAACTGGCTGGTCTTGACCTATTATGGTCCAACTACTAATACTATTTTTTCATGGTGACTCATCTCATCACTCGGCCAAGGCCGTGGCTCAAATTAGATCTCGTGTTTACTCGATTTTGACATAGAAGAACACATAGAACATTTCAAGTAGTATTGTGAGTCGTACGATAGTGTAAAGACTTCTCTCTTTTCATTCTACCCCGCATCATTTAGGTCCTCGTCCAAACGTAGAGGAATTATCTTCTGTCCCCCTTTCCTCCATTGTGCAAGAGAGGATTGCAGATAGCTTCATATTCTCTATACATACTTGTAAATTGCGAGCGACATCATGGCGAACACTATCCAGGAGTTGCTTGCAGCAAAGGCGCCTGATGGCGCAGCATCTCAGCAGCAGATCCAGTATATGGACACTGTAGATGCGTATAACAAATGGGCAGAGGTAAGCAAAATCTGGCACCTAGCCTTCTATGTCTTCCGCCTTCCTCGAGATATCCCCTATGGCGTATGCATCTACTGACATGAAAGCTACGTAGATCTACGACACGGACGGAAACTTCCTGCAGGGCCTGGACACAATCGAAATGCGCCAACTACTCCCCCAATTCCTATCCCTCGTGACAGTCAAATCCTCGTCTAACGGCGACGAAGCCATCAAACTGGTCGATCTCGGCTGCGGCACGGGACGAAATACCCTCCAGCTCCTCGCCCACGCACCCACCACCGCCCAGATCGTCGGTCTGGATGCCTCGCCTGGCATGCTGGATGTTGCTCGTTCAGTCGTGAAGAAGGCAGTAGATGCCGAGGCCGAGTCATCTCAGACCCCAAGAGATGTTCAACTGGACATTCTCGATCTTCTTCAATCCCCACTCGCTCCGCCCTCGTGCAGCCGGGGAGCCACGGGTGTGATCTCCACGTTGGTACTGGAGCACGTTCCGCTGAAGGCTTTCTTCGAAGGTGCTTCGGCGTTGTTGCGGCCCGGGGGGTATCTGCTCGTCACCAATATGCACTCGGATATGGGCTCGATCAGTCAGGCGGGATTCGTGGATACGGTGACGGGCACGAAGATCAGACCGACCAGTTACTGTCACACGGTGGCGGATGTGCTGGAAGTGGCTGAGGCCTGTGGGTTTCAGCTGGAACGGTTGGGCAGTGAAGTGGTGAGGGAGAGGGAGGTGAACGAGGCGTTAGCTGAGGTGTTGGGGAAGAGGGCAAAGAAGTGGATTGGGGTCAAAGTGTGGTTTGGGGCATGTTTCAGGAAGAAGGACGTGTGATGAGATGGTCAACTGAAAGAGAAACGTAAACTCGTTTCTCGGATAGCTAAAGACGATTCGCTAATGTACAGAAACCGGCGGGGTGTGGTATGTTGTCGCCAGTCATCAATGGTGTCAGTATTTTATTCAAATCCTATATTAGAAAAATTTCAGCAATCTCTCCCGATGTTGTACAAGATTCTCATGTCTCCTCAGCAAGCGTGCCAGCCTGTTTTGCTTCCACCCCAGTTTCTCATCCAAGATCAAATGTGTGTATGCAAATACGCTAGCGTCGAATAATCCAGGATTGGGACGGTCGAAGAAATGTACGTTGTCCCCTAGAAGGGTCGATAAGGCTTCAAATGCGTTGCCAGCCTCCGCCTCCAGATCGTTGACATCGATGTACTTGGACGTCTTGAGGACCTCATCGCGTGCCGCCTGCTGTAGCTCAACAGCCAAAGCCGCCCTCACAATCGAATTGGTCGTCGATGGGTTGACATATAGTCTTCGAGCTACCGCGTCGAAATTCTCACTGTCAAGATATAAAAGGTACAGCTGTATCGGTGGTCAGCCATGCGAACACCGATGACCAGTTTAGCTGATTCAACTGCTACTTATGGAACGTACCCAGGCATTCCGTATCCGGTGATCTAGGAGAGAAGCATAGACTTCAAAGCGTATGTTCAATTGCTGCTCCTCTTCGCAATGGACCTGTTCAATTGCCCATTTCTGTAGCTTTGTGGACGGTATTGGGGTGAGCGTTCCAGCGGGGAGCGCAGGAAGGAGGAAAGGAAGCGCGCCAGTCGGGGACGCGTGGTTGTTCGAAGGAACAGTCTCAAAATCGATGCCGACAAATTTCAGGTATGCCTGGGAGGTTCATTGCGAGATTAGCAGGGAGAGCAGTTACGGGCGTCCAAGAATACGTTTGCGAACCTGCCACTTTAGGCATTGCGGATTGAATGATGGTTTTCCATGCCTTGCGCCTGCTGCATCCGTAAAGATGAACAATCTATTGCCATGTATATTCGCGTACGAGCGCTGCGGGAGGTCGTTGGAGGGGTAGGTGATGAGAGGGAACTTGTCGAAAATGTGCTTTATCGGAGCAGGGACGGAGAAGAAATGACGCGCGGAGGATGCATTCGAGGCCGAGGTGTCGCTGCTAGCGGTATTATCCGGTATTGTCTGGCCGGGGCCATTGTGGACTTTGGGGGGCATTGATGCTTGGAGCTCTTTGTGTTCAAGAGCAGCTTGCTAGTAGAAATAGAATACAGCTTGATAGGTATAATCTCCGGGCAGGTTAGCAGGGGCAGGTTAAATGGGCGAGCGGCCATACGTCCGTTCCGCGTGCCGCCAAGCCCTTGCTCTTGCCCGCAGCCCAGGTACCCGCCCATCATTGATCATTGTCATTGATCGCCCCGATAAAGTCGCAGTTCTTTATTCTCCTCCTGGCGGGGCTAGTCTTGACTTTTCATTCATTTCATGTCTGTCACGTTGATTCTCAGAACTGTCGAGACCCACCTCTCAATTTGCGCTGCCCTAGACGTCGACCGCGACGAGCGCACTGTCTGAACCGGTCGATTCCGCACTGAGTATGTCCAGGATCCCAAGCCTTCGTCGCTCTTATCTCGATAGAAAAAGCAGCGGCTTGCATGCTTTTGATTTTATTAACATATCCTTACGCATATCATTTAGGAAGCGCAGGTCGCATCGGATACAAGCCCCATATCTTGGTATCCTCATTCTCGAGCCAAAGATTCGATCGAAGCGGGGTACGGATTTGCGAAATCGAACTGCCCTAAATACTTGCGACTCGACGGTCCTACCAAATACGGATTCGCTTTCTCCCTTGCGAAACATACACTGCAACCGATGGTTCTTATATCTGACATTGAGGATTAACAATCTGCTACCATGCCGCTCGACGAAGAGGGAGCCAAATGGTCATGGTGAGAAAAGTCTTTTTTGACAGGTGAAGCCGCAACCTCTGCAGATGCTGATTTTACACGTCCACCCAGTGAACCATGTATTCGTGGCCATCGTTCGTCAAAATGCCAGCATTTCGACAGATTGATGATGAAGGTTCCGAAAGCCGGACGCCCTCTTGCCAAATGCCCTCATCCCAATGGCTCATGCAGTTGTCAGAAGATATACGCTTTCATGGTCCGCATACCGAAAGGTCCGTGGTCGTCTAGCATGATTTTCGTTTACAGTCTTTGTTGATCTTCTCGCCCAGGTTCCACCTGCTTGTGTCGACCGCTGTATAAAGTGCCAGCTGGCGTGAGTGACTCGGGTCAATCTACTCCCCAGACTTCTGTTGCTCCCATATCGTCACCCAGCTCCGGCAAAGTACAGAAATCTGCGAAACGCCAAAGTAGTCTTCAAGCCGCTCCTGAGAATATTGCCAAAGCCTTAAACTTCGTGCCTGGGCTTGAAAACCAACATGTTGAGAACGGAGCCTCCAGCCATATGCCCCCATACCCTTCGGGGTTTGGCAATGGATACGGAAACTCAAACTCAGTCTACAACGCCTCTCCAATGATCGCCCCCCCGCAAACTGCGGGCACGAATGGCGTCACTACCCCCAAAGCCGGAAGTTGCTGTTCCAAAAAGTCACCACCAGTCCCACCAGATCAGAAGCCAAAGTCCCGTTGTGGAAAGTCTAGCCGTCCACTCGAAAGCAATACCAACCAAGTCAAAATAAAAGTGGAAGATAACTCGAACTTCGGTCTGGTTGGGATGCCGTACGCTCCATTCTCTGCACCACAGACTCCCTCCTGGCAGGATTTCAGCAACGCCCAGTACTCTCAGCCTTTTGCGCTGCACCAAAGCCAGCCTCAAACGCCGGCGTACATGAACGGATATGTTCCTGAATCAACGTCAACACCATTGATGGGATACTCGTACCCAGGATTCTCCCAAGGCGCTGATTTTAGCCATAATGCTATGCAGCCTTTTACAACATATAATTCCCAGACTTTCACATATACTCCACCCCCAACATTCGGTGGTGATCCAGCACATGAATGCAGTTGCGGTGACGATTGTCAGTGTCTAGGCTGTGCTTCTCACCCATACAACAATACTACAAGGCAGCACGTGCAGGAGATGGGTTTCATGGTCACCGTTGACGGCCAAGCAGAAGGCTCCGAAATTTCAAATGGCTATCACAATGCTCACTTCACTGAACAAGCCGTCGCATCTCAATCTCGTTACCGTTTCCAGGATCTTGGCAACAGCATGAATAACACAGCGCAGCCAGAGACGATGCCTTCGTATTCCGCCGCGAACTTCAACAACACAGGTTTTTCATCGCCTCTCTCCCCCGAGCATGCTGCAGCGCAACAGCTGATGGAGCCGTCTGAGTATTATACAATTGAATACCCTGTGGGGCTACCCAACGCTTGTTCCGACATGACCGGTAGCTGTCAATGTGGAAGCGATTGCAGTTGCATTGGCTGCCTCACCCATAGTGGCCACAATGGTCTTGCCCTTGAGCCGGGGGCAGCTGATAATACGCCCTTGAGCAAAGCGGAATTCCCAGCCTCAGATCTCGAGCAATTGAAATCCGAGTCAGCTAGGGCACCCGTTTCGGATGCGCTTTCGATACCTTCGATTCCCTCGTTAAGCCCGCGGGCCATTGAGTCGCAAGCCACTTGAGGATTTCTTGGCGCGGAAACAGCTGGATTGAAATCCAGTTTTCTCTTCGAAATATTACCTTATCGCTCGGATGCCTGTTCATTATGATACCCCACTGCATAGATATTGAATTTTGTACGCTCATGGAAAATGTGCCGGATCGGCCCAATGAATCGGATTGAAAACGCTGCCATGATGGTTATCCCGCTCCTCTCTAACCAATTCTTTTCTGTTTGATTACACTTCTGTTTTCGCGTGTGGCTAGCCTGATCTTGTTTATGTCCCAACACCCCAGGATGTAAGAATGTTCGCGGTCCCCCTGTGTTGATATCCGAGTCCATCTTTATCGCAAAGGTGACATGTTCACCTGTACTTTAGGTGAAATAAAGGACCTTTGACATGGGAAAATCTTCAGAATGCCCTAGATACCTTACTTGCAGCAACATGGGTCATCATCAGGCGGGAATCCTGGAGCGTCCACTGGACAAGAGGCGAAGAAAATACGTGTGCCACAAAAGTGAACTGCGGGACAAGCATGCATTGCATAAAAATGAGAATCTAAAATTCTTCTAAACATTTCCTCGACCTAGCGTTTTCCACCTCCTGTACAGGTATCGTACATAAAAGGAAGCTGTACTCTCTACCTACGTAGAGCGTCTCTCACGGGCGAATCACCTCGACGGAAGGAAGCTAATTCATTATGTTAGTTATAATGTTGTTGTTTTTTGCTTGCACCAGGTGCAATGCAATGATTGCACTGTAGCGCAAGACAATAGCAATTGACATACCATCGGCCTCTTCCCACGCACGTCCGGCTCCGAAGCCCAAGCCAACCCAGGCAGGCCAAGCTCTCCGCTTGAACAGCAGGACTGAGAATACAACACCGAAGGAAAGACCGAGGGAAGAGCGGATGATCATGGAGGAAATGGCGCGGTCCCACTGTAGTAGACAGGAAGTGTTAGCTGAGCTGTGCTTTGAGCTTGATTTGAAGTACCATTGACCGCCGAAAACAGCTATATCTCATGCCTCTGATAGATACCTCACACAAGAAGTCGGGTGAATGGAAAAGGAAGTCGCGTAGGAATTACCTTCTCGTTCAAAAGGGCCTCGCTGACGGGCTTGCTCGACCTCGTGACCGGCGCGACCGGCCGAGATTCACCAGAGTCGGCCATAGTGAGGAATCTGGAATGAATTGAGTGAGATTAGCTGGCAATTAGGACGAGTGAATGTATCGCTTACAGTGAATGGAATCGAGGGGTTAGTGGGAAAGCAAGAGCGTATGGCAGGAGGGATTGGAGCAGATCGGGGTGCGACGTCGATTGAGCTCCTGGTCTGCTGGTGCCGGACAAAGGCGGTCGGAAAAACTAGGCTTGTCCTGCAACGGGCGGGCACCGGGCGCGTTCAAGCGTTGGCGTCAGAGTAAATTATCAACTTATCTCTCCGCCCAAAAAAAGCTACTTCCGCTCTCACTTATCGCAACTTCTTCTTTTTTTTTTTGTAGATACGCAAACAACCCCGCCTTCCAACAGGAGCAACACTCCACGTTTCATTCGAGATGCCGTCGTCTGCGGAGGTAGGTTGTGTTTTTCGAATTACCTTTTGAGATCCAGTTGAGCGCTTCTGATTCATTTTTTGCTGACCTGCTCCTCTTCCAAACAGCGTCCGCGCTCTTCGCAAGAGGCTCTCCTGCGGCTCGAGAAGGGCACTGCGTCTCCTACGACTCAACTCAACGAGGCAGCTCAGATCATCGGTCTTGACCTTACGCTGTGCGCAAGTCATCCGGAAATCAACCGGGCTACTGACATCCGAAGAAACGCAGCTCCCAAGGAAGAATGGGTTCTCAGGTGGTTGTTGAAGAAGCTGAAGTCGGGGAAAAACTACCGCGTTGATCCAACCTCTTACCTCCTCTTACGACAGCTCATCGATCTCATCCCTCCTAAGACCCTCGCGACAACTTTGAAGGAACAGAAATTCCTCGCAATTCTCGACGATTCGATCACCGATTTGGAAGAAGATGTTTACGCGGCCGTTGAAAGTGGATCGGCTGAGACCTCATACTCTGAGTCCGAATCCAGTCACACACTAGATGACGCACCTATTCAGCGTAACAGGAGTGAAAAGAAGGGGAAGAAAAGAAAGAGAGCTGGTGATGGTGAAAATGCTGTGGATATCGATGAGGAGCCGCGATCGCCTGCCTCCTGCTTTCTGGCTTTCATCCGCGTCCTGGACTGCCTCTACAGCCTGGTTACACTGGCAAACAAAACGCTTGCTGCTGATGAGGCTTCAAGCGCCCATCTCAAGCATGCACTGAAAGCGGAGCCCGAATTCATTGCTACTGTGTTGGGCAAGTCGCTTAAGGTGGCTGCCGTGGCTACTGACCAGTATTCAAACTGGAAAACCACCACGGACCTGCAACATCTACTTTACGTGCTGCCAGCGGTCCTTGAATTGTGGGAGCTGAGATCGTCGCGACTGGATGACTCAGAGAACAAGTCTAGCAATGTAAGTCCCTGGAAAGTACTTCCGCTGAAGGCATTCAATGCTAACTGTTCTAGGACGCCTTTGCGAAACATTGCTTTCGACATGCCTTGAGACTCCAGATTTGTGTTCGTTCTCTGAAACTTGACACTGATGAGAGATCCCAAGTCCTTCATGGAGTTGAACGTTTGATTGCACTGCATGTTGTGCTTCCAGCACGTGCGGCCTTTTTCGACAGAGGCGGATCTGGCATTGTTTACTCAAATGGCGAGCCGGACTGGAGCTCTGTCAAACCGGTCACAGAAACCATCAGACCCCTTCTCAGCGAACCCTTGAGTGACAGCACCATCTCGCGCGAGTTGAAGACGAACGGAACCTCCAATTCGAAGAAGAAGAACTTCTGGAAATCAGCGGAACTGCTACCGGAGTTTTTCGATATAGCTGTTCGTTCCGTCTCAAGAGATACGTTCCGGAAGCAGACACACGAATCCCCTTGGTTGGAGACACTTTTCGTCGCCGTTGCCGAGCTGGCATTCTCTGTTGCGAAAGAAGAGAGCATCTCCAACTACCGTTCCGATTTCATTCGTGTCTTGGAACAGCTTCTCCGTGTTAACATCGACCGACAAGTGCAGCTGTCACTGCACACCTTGCTTGCTCACGCTGTCTATACTGGTCTCCTCAAGGATGAGCTAGCCAAGGTGGAGTGGAATTTGACCGCTCTTTTCATCAAACTCGGCGTTGATATTTTCCTCCCCAATTCCGGGTTCAGTAATGCAGTTAGACTTCTCAACGCTTTGCTGGAGAAGATTTTCCTGCATTGGCGGAATAGTGCTTCCTACTATGACGACTTCGATGTGATCAAAAACGGCATCGTGATTCCATTACTACGAGGCTTCGCTGCCGCTAGAGATTTGCCAACCTTTGTCCAGTTGTGGCATGGTCAACTGATGGCTGTGGAAGAGGCGCGCGCTCAAAATCCACAAAACAAATTCCCAAGCTTCTGCACCATCTGGGAAGACAATGATCTATGCAGTATTTACAGTGATCTGGTGAAGACATCCCTAACAGATGCGCAGGTTGCTGCACAGGTTCAAATCGCTGCAACTGAGATCAAGGGAAAGAATGACAAGGTCTCCGAGTCCCCAAGCGCCTACGGTCGCTTCGTGATCCTGGAAGCCAATTTCAAAAAACGGCCAATGAATCTCCAGAATGCGAGTGAAGACTTGAAATCGATCCTCGAAACGGTGACTATGACATTGTCCTCCAAGCAGACTCTGCATTGGCGTTGGCGACTGTGGAGGCTGGTTCGTAATCTTCTTGCGAACGCACAATCAACCGATACTCCTGTGCAAAACACTATTATGGGCCTAATTGACGTTGCCGCCAAATCCATTCAGAGACTTCACAAGGATCTGACAAAGAAGCCCGGCGCTTTGTTGGAAGCTTTCGAAGCCTATCGTTTCGCCCTCATTTCTGCAGTGGATTGCATCAGTCAGGATCATTTGAACAAATTCATCTCGCTCACCGACGGAATCATAGATTTTATCAAGAAGGTTCCTACCAACGACGCGTTGGTTTCCCTAAAGTCCCCATGGGATGGTTGCACAGAGACTCTGGATTCTTCCGCTTCGCTTGCCCTGGGCTATTTCTTGACACTGTTGAGGATTCCAGATGTCTGCAATCAAATCACACCCACGACTCGACGTTCGCTTTTCGAACATATGCTTTCTTTAGCCGCTGCGCAATACAACGAATCGTCATCAAGTCTGAAAAATCCTCCCTCCAACGCAAGGTTCCTCCAGGCTTGGGCTAGCGTTGTCTGCCATGAGTATCTTCTCAATGCCCCTTCTATCGCCAGTGATTTGATCGTTGTACTTTCCGACAAAGTAAAGAAGGAGACAACCAACCGTCATTTTAATGTCGAGAGTCTCCAAAGGATCCCTGCTTCCCTGATCACGCGTCGCCAAAGAGGTATCCTTCTGGACCTGCTGCAAGATGTTATTCTACAGAAAGACAGCACTCCTGAAGTTACACTGGGTCTAACCTCTTTAATGGCGAAGCTGGCTGATATGCCAAAGTCAACGGCCTCGGTGACCAGCGACTGGGAATCCGTCTGGGCAATTGGCAAAGCTCTAGGTCTAAAAGGCACGGAAATTGACCTCCAGATCATGAGAGCTTTCCGAAACTTCCATCGAGCTGTTTTCACAAAGCTGCTGGCTCTGTCGGAAGAGGAGCGACGGAAGCTCTTCAAGAAGTTCTATCGGAAAGTCTCCTCGAAGGCTTCGAAGTTGAAGTCTGTCGATCGTGACTCGATGGACGACTTTTCCCTAAGGGTCTCCCTTTCTCAGTTATGGACACATCGTGAAAAGCTTTCAGATGTTCTCGAGGAGAACGAATTGAATGGCTATCGTCGCAGAGTGTTCGATTTGGTGGTGTCCGAAGTGAAGGCAGTCAAGGAACAGTGCAAGAAGCACAAGTTAGAGGACACGGTCACTCTGATTAAGACTATTGATGCCTTGGAAGATTTCGAAGATCTGGTCATTAATAACGAGGAAGTTGAGAAGTTCTTGATGAAGATCGAAAGTTACGTTGAAAAGTCCAGTGACTCGGCTTCGTCTGTGCGAAAGCTTATTCGGCGCCGCATTCTTGCTGGTCGTGGACCCGAAAAGGCTATTACCATCCCTATGATGCGGTGTGCAGAGACTCTTACTCCGGAAAGATTGCATGCGCAAGAGGAGAAGCAGTTTATCAAAGCCACTGTCGAAAGATTTCAAAACATGGCTACTGAGGATATTACTCAGGTCATCAAGGAACTTCGGGAAGCGGGATTTGTAGGTGATCCTTCCGGACGCCGTCTTTTGGTTGTTGCGCTGGCTATCGCGTCACTCCCTCGTATTGAGGATAAGGAGAGCGCAACGGCGAAGGAACTGTCATCGGTATGCACTGCAATCACCGAAACCATTCCACGTAGCGCTTCCATGGTGGAATTCTCTCTCGCTACCGAGTGTCTGGGCGTTCTCCTTCGCAACCAGACACGCTGTATCAGCCAGTGGAACATCGACAGTCTCGTCACCTGTGTCGCGATATGCGCTTCGAAGTCTGGGCCCCGAATCAGCCCTGAACATGCCGGGTCCATTTACATTCGCCTCTGTCAACTGATGGGTCTTCTTATTGGCCTCCATCGTCAGAAGCTTGGAGGTCGATTCCACATTGTCCTTCCTGCCATGCAGCGTCTGATGGTTTGTCTCTTCGCCCGTTCTCTGAAACGCCATCGGTCTCTGCGTACAGAAATAGCGCATGGACAGCCGTACTGGCTCGCACCACTACAGCCGGAAGAAGCAATTCATTTCACACGCTTGCTCACTTCTCTCTGCGATCCAACCGTGTCTGCCGTGTCTGCCGGACACTCTGCAGCCGCTCACGAGGGCCTGACAGATGAGACCAAGAAGGCCAAGCGGGTCGCAGGTCAGCATCTCCAGTATCTGATCATGGAGTATGCGCAGTGCTCTCTGCGCGGTTCGCTGGTCCCCGAAGTGAAGGCGGCCATCATGCCTGGTCTCTATTCAGTGCTCGATATCATGTCGCGCGATACGATGCGGGCGCTCAATGCAGGATTGGATGTTTCTGGACGAGCGGTTTTCAAGAGCTTGTACGATGATTACACGAAATTTGGCAAGTGGAACAAGGGTTAGGTAACGAATGGATAAGACAAGGGGTGGGTCTCTGATACGTTATGTACAGTCTTGTACGGAGTGCATACTTGAACCTATGGTGTTCCTCCCTGCCATCGGCAGAACATGGTTCCAACGTGGAAAATTATGAAAATAAGAACAAAAAAAAGTCAAACATTATTAGAACCGATTCTGCAGGAACAGAAATCAATCATGTTTTCTAAAGCTTCATGGCTAAGAATAATTCGTACCCTCTGCTGCTCAGAAAATGATCTTGGGTCTCAGTGGTCTCGGTAGAAGGACATCAACTGGGGTGGAAATCGGGACTTATGAACTATTAGTCTAGGTATCGCGGCTGGAAATTCTTTACTCGATCGTATCGAGTCAACCACAATGTGGGGATTAGATAAGTCTGCCACGCGGAGACGGAAGTGGAGATATAGTCGGCTCTTTATCACTGATAACGGCCATTTCTTTACGAAAACCCAAGCGGCTGCAATCAATTCCAAGGGGCTCGATCCCTCCGCACGAAAACAGTTCGACACACTAAAGTTATCATCGGACTCGCTGTGGGCCCGATAAGACAATGTTATTTGTACGTACTGCGCAGTGGCTGATGATCATGGGCCAATCATTTCGATTTCCAGTCAGAACCAGTCATGGATAAGAAGTCATCTTCATCTGATCCCTTATCATGGCACCAGGGACGAGGCAGATTATCCACTTGCGCGCTCCCAAGCCGAACCTACGGAGCAGTGCGGTAGGGATTAGATTATTCTATGGGGTTAAGATGCTCGTTCGAACAAGGATGATGTCTGGAAATTGTTATATGATGACGTTCCATCCTCGTGCTTGTCCGCTGCACTTGCACGTTGTACCAAGAAATTCACCGTTTTCAGACAATCTTTAAATTGTTAAGCAGCGCCCCAGGAATCGTTTGTTGCAGATTGATTATCCTCTTGGGGCTTCCAACTACAAGCCACAACGATGGCACGAGTCAAACAGATGCTCGAGAAGCTGGAGGTGTCGACGGAGCCGGGGTTGACGAACGCACAGTTGATGCTGACGAACAATGATTTACGGCCCGGTGAGATCATCGTCCCTCATCTCTCCTCCCTGGCTCACGTGATCCTATCTCGAGACCCATCTTCCCTCGACGAGAGCAAGATAATTTCTCAAGACTGACATGTCCAACGTTATACTTCGCTCTATACAGTCGAGCCTGAGCGTCGTCAATGGAAATGGCTCAACTTCGTCGCCTTTTGGATTGCCGACTCTTTAAACGTCGTGGGTCCATCCATTCATCTTCTCTGGAATTACCCTATCGGGAATCGCGTTGGCTATTTCGCTACAAAGTGCTAACAACGCATCCTAGAACACTTGGATGATTTCTTCGTCTATGATCGTTGACGGCTTGTCCTGGTGGCAGTCATGGATCTGTGTCTGGGTCGGTTATTTTATTGCGGCCGTTTTCGTATGCCTAACAGGTCGCATTGGTGCCGTATACCACATCTCATTTCCGGTGACTGCTCGGGCTTCCTTTGGGATATGGGGATCACTCTGGCCGGTCCTGAACCGAGCCGCAATGGCGGTCATTTGGTATGGTGTTCAAGTAAAGTTCTCGACCCAAACAAATTTTTCAGAGAAGCTTGATTTACTGACTACCTCCCCAGGCATACATCGGAGGTTAGTTCGGGCGATGATATCAATGTGCTTGGACCTGACGTTGTGCCGGTCTAATACTAACGATCGATTCTACCAGGTGAATGCGTGACCTTGATGATTCAGGCTATCTGGCCAAGCTACGCAAACATACCCAACACCTTGCCTGCTAGTGCTGGCGTTAGCACGAAGGACTTCGTGAGCTTCTTCATCTTCTGGTTGATATCGCTGCCAGCACTCTGGTTCCCGATCCACAAGATTCGGCATCTCTTTACCGTCAAATCGTACTACTCCCCAATTGCAGCAATCACCTTCTTTGCCTGGGCGATTCGCCGCGCCAATGGCCTGGGTCCCATTGTGCACCAGCCCAACACCGTGCACGGCAGCGCTCTAGGCTGGGCCATTGTCAAGAGTATCATGAGCTGCCTCGGAAACTTTGCAACCCTGATTGTGAACGACCCTGACTTCTCGAGATTCGCTCGGAAGCCCAAGGATGCGTTGTGGGCTCAGCTTTTCACTATACCCATCGGCTTTGCCATCACCTCGTTCATTGGAATCATTGTCTCCTCTTCTTCGAGCGTCCTCTACGGTCAGGCGGTTTGGAACCCTCTCGACCTCTTGGGAAGGTTTCTAGAAGGAGCCAGCTCCGCCGAGCGTTTTGGAATCTTCATCATTGCGACTGGATTTGCCTTGGCGCAGCTAGGAACCAACATCGCAGCCAACTCCGTGTCTGCAGGCACAGACATGACCGCATTGCTGCCGCGGTATCTTACGATCAGGCGAGGTGGATATATCTGCGCCGCCATTGGTTTAGCCATGTGCCCGGTACGTTACAAATATTCTCTCCGGGGCTTTTGATAGACACAAACTAATAGCCCGCACCAGTGGAATCTCGTTTCTTCGTCTAACCAGTTCACAACCTATCTCTCCGCCTACTCGCTTTTCCTCTCTGCCATTGCCGGTGTAATGATCAGCGACTACTACTTCGTCCGCAAGGGCTTCCTCAACGTGAAAGAGCTGTACAGCGCCCGTAAGCGCGGACCTTATTACTTCGCCTTCGGTTTCTCGTGGCATGCATACGCTGCCTACATTTCCGGCATCTTGATCAACATTGTCGGATTCGCAGGAGCCGTTGGTCGAGAGGTCCCCATTGGCGCGAAGTACATCTACAACATCAACTACTTCTCAGGATTCATTGTGTCTTCGGGCATGTACTGGATTCTCACGCGCATTTTCCCAGTTCCAGCTACGAGTGACAGATGGAACGAAGTAGATGTCGATGTGAACAACCTGTCCGTTGCATATGATGGACAGTCGATGAGCGATGAGGAGAATCCCGACATAGAAGCGGAGGGTCCAAAGGTGGTTACTAGTTCGGCGCCCAAAGGAGTGCACATGCCGTAAAAGTCCTTTTTTTTTAGGAATGGTTCAGCAACGATCATGGGCACGGTCATCATAATAAGATTTCTTTCTTTCTTTTTTGTTTTCAGCGTTTTGTTTGCATGATGGCCCAGTGCTTCACCTTGAATGCCCTCCATTTCTATGGATGGATGGATCTTTGGAACGTCTTAAGACTGTTACAAGACTCGCAATAATTGACTCGGCTCGCACTCGAGTTCTGTTCGTAGGAGCCTTCAATATGCAAAAATTGAAAGTGAGAACCTAACGAGTAACTGCGAACTAAGGGATCCAAAAGAATAGGTAAGTTAAGACTAAATAGTAAAGAGTAAGCAACGGCATCAGGTGACTCCCCGCTTGAGGATGAAACGGCGGGCAATTGCTTGTTCCAATTTCGCCGAGCTCATACTAACTAGAAACGGATAAAGCTCATCTCATGGAATCGATCCATCTCATCCATCCAATCCACCCGTTCGGTTCGATCGAAGAACTTCGATTAATAAATACGGAGTAATAGAGCAGTGGATGTCAATGTTGTGCCGCAAGTTGATCCTCGTACATCCTGATGACGTGTGTACAACAACTCAAATGGGCTCGAGGTTGATGAACCCAGATCACCAGAATACGGTGTTGTCTTACAAATCTAATCGCACCACTCGTGACTGGTGGGGTCACTCATACGCAGTCCGATCAGTCAATCGGAAAGAAAACAACCATCGTACAGGAAATTTGTCTTGATCATTCTCTCTACTCTATATAATGGCTGCAGCATGATGTTTCATCCTCAATATCAGAGCTGAGTCTAACCATGATCTCTTTTCTGACAATTGCCATTGAATGTGCTCTGGCAGCGGTTATTACTCGCATTATCTATCTGTGCTACTTGCATCCTCTTGCCCGATATCCAGGACCTTTCGTCGCCCGGTTCACTAACCTGTGGTCCGTCATCCAATTCCCCCCGCA
The DNA here is from genome assembly GCA_027569715.1 of Hamigera avellanea. Lineage (NCBI taxonomy): Eukaryota > Fungi > Ascomycota > Eurotiomycetes > Eurotiales > Aspergillaceae > Hamigera > Hamigera avellanea. The sequence continues at coordinate 22,612 of JAPDKU010000155.1, forward strand.
CTGATTATTAGATTCAACGATATCTCGAGCTTTGACTTTCCACCTTCGTTTTTCTTTCCCGCTGAACCTTGCTTGCTTCCTCGAAAAAAATAACTCTCTTTGCTGATGATCGATACACAAACAGGCGCTTTCTCACGTTCCTACGCGGACACCATCATCTGGAGGAGCAGCGTCTCCACGAGAGACATGGCCCTGTCGTCCGCGTCGCTCCGAATTGGCTTTCGTTTTCGAACCTGGACGACTTCGAAACCATCTATGGCTTCAACAAATCCATAGAGAAAGGGAAATTCTACGACTTTGGACGCGACCGTAACGAAAGAGCTGAAAGTGTCTTCGCTGCCAAATCAGATGCCAGCCACCGACAGAAACGGAGAAAACTCCATCCTGCGTTGTCAAGCGCAAAGATATCTGGCTACGAGCCCATCGTTACGAAACATGTGAGTGGCCTTGTGTCGTGCATTGAATCGAACTCGCCCGAACAAGACAAGGGCGATGCCAAGGCAGTGAACATTGCCAATCTGATCCATCGTTATACTGTGGACACCGTTCTGGAGGTCATTTACGGTCCCTCCATCTCCCCGCAGCCGTACACGACTCTTGCCACTGCAAATGACATTGATTTGACTCTCCGCGTAATGACCAAAATGGCATGGAGCTACTCACTCCTGCCCTGGTTCGGATGGTTGATGAACACTCGTCCTGTCAATGCCTTGGTTCGCAAGCCAACGCACAATGAGGAAGGCGCTCTTGCAGGCATTTCTGCCCTTGTGGCTGCCACCCGATCATTGATCTTCAAAACCCCACAGAAAGCCATCCAGGCGCAGCAGCCTGGTATTGTGAAGAGCTTGTTGGAGGTGCCTTCAGACGATAGCAACCGCATGACGGACAATGAAGTGTGGGCAGAAGCATTCAATCTTGTTCTTGCAGGGCCTGGAAGTTCTGCTGCCGCCTTGACGGCACTTTTATTCATGCTTGGATCGAAGGAAGGTCGGCCGTGGCAGGATCACCTTCGAATGGAGGCAAAGACAGCTGGGGAGGGATCCCTGTCAGCGTCGTTGCCGCCTGTTTTGAACGCCATCATCAAAGAAACCCTACGGTTTCTATCACCTTTCCCTACTGGCTTTCCTCGGACGATCGCGCCTGGCGCCGAGAATGCTGTGAATACGCTACCAGCACCATTACCTGTCGGGACACTAGTGTCAGCCAACACGTATATTCTGGGGAGGTCGAAGGCTATTTGGGGCGATGATGCGGACCAGTGGCTACCGCAGCGGTGGCTTGGGGTTGAGAATGAAAGACGTGAGATGGAAAATAAACTTGTGGCTTTCAACAAAGGGTCCAGAGTCTGCGCTGGAAAAGATCTCGCTCTGGTCATGATTGGTAAGGCGGCTATGGAGATTGTTCAGCGCTGGGATGTGGAGAGTGTTGGGGAGCTCCAAGGCAGGAGCTTCCTGGGGATGCAATATGAGAGCTGTTGGATCAAATTCCGGGATCCAGGCTGATTAAGGGCTATCTGCCATATGCTTCGCATGTCACGTCCACTTCTGATCGTCTGTCAGAGCTGAGTTGTATGGAAGTACACGATGACTATGGAGCTACCCGTCGTCTACCATGGTAGCCGCTTAAAACCAAGCTTTACTGCGTGCGATGTACCTGAATGACTGCTCCAAGATCCCAGGAATGATGTCATGTTTCTTTGCTTAGAAGCGGAAGCATGCTCGAACATTTTACAGAGCTGATTGGTCCTGGGGTTGAGTCATTGCAGATCTCTGGTGGGGACTGAATCCTGAGGAAGAGATTTCTTTGTGAAAGCAATGAGAAACTCACTGACATTATTGTTGTCTGGTGATTTCATACCCTTTCAGCTCCTTTGACAGTTGCATCTCAGCAGAAGCTCGCTTCCTAGGCAGACGAAGGCCTTTGTCAATAACACAGCATAAGTATGACCTCTCCCGTCCAGTTGATAAATTATCAATTAAGCATCTTGATGGTTAAGTTTGCCTTAATCCATCGGGGTCCCGATTGAGTCCCCGCCAGCCAAGATTGTTTACCACCTCATCTATAAAAGATCATTGAACTGTCGACCGCTGCAACCTTTTTTGTTTTACCTTTATCCCCAAAGCGCCCTCCTTTTCTCTTCCCAAGTACCTCCGAAGCCGTTGTTTTCGCCAATCAACCACTCCTTTGCTTGTTGGGCAGATCTGCTGGTTGTAGCCGCCACCATGTCGTCCAACGGAGCTCTTCCACAGACTCTGAAGTCGATCACGGCCACCAAGATTAGCGAGCTTTCCAAACAACGTGCCCTATTCGAGAAGCACAGAAACGAAATCCTCCAAGCTGCGGAAGCTGCCCCTGACACTCACGCCAAGGTACAAGTTCTTCTGGAAGGGGTGTGTCGACTCAAAGGCTTCCCCCGTGACGCTTTCGACAAAGACGACATTGATGAAGACCTCGAGTCAGAATTAGCCCAGACAAGCGTGCCTGATGATTCAGAGCGAGCCGTTCATGCCAACATCCGCCGGTTTCTCTTCCAGAGCAGACACGACCCTTCGGTTTCTGAGCGGACCTTGAAGGAATCCGTCGACCATCTGGAAAAGGAACTTCATCACCTGGAAGTGAAACATAAGCATGCGTCTTTCTATAGCAACTTGGTCACGGAGTGGCTTTCGGATCTCGAAGGTGAGCAAGCGTCGCGGAATCCCGACTTTGAGCAAATCGGTCGTGCAGAGATGCATGAGCAGCGAGCGACCTGGGAGTCATTGGTCTTCAACGCTGCCGACGTGGATTCGGATGCACTGTGCAAATACCTTGACGGGCTTTTTGCGACAACGAATCTGTCTCGACAAGCTCTGAAAGAGCTTCGGGAAAGGATCAAGAGTTTTGGAAACGACTTCAGCACCAAGCAAGATGCGTTCACTGTCGATACCCTCAAATGGGTCACCAAGGCCTCGCTCAAGACCGACCTTCTCTCGAAGGAGAAGACCGTCGTTCTGAAAGAGTTCACGCGCAACTACCAAGTCGCCCAGGAGGTGGCTGATGTGTTGAACATGCGATTGGCTTCTCTTGACAGCTGGAGCTGGGACACCGAGGGAATTCCAGTGGAAATGCGACGGCAGCTAAACGGCAAATACCGCGTGTTCATGAATGAGGACTTACTCGATAGCCTTCTAATCCAATACTTGGGAGTGAAATGGTCAGTTGCGTTCCGGGGTGCCTTCGTCGCCTTCTTGAATAGCCCAGCTTGGAAATCATTGCATGAAGATATCCCAAAACAAGAGAGGGAGCGGCGCCAGTACTTTGTGGATCGCACTGCCGACTGTGTGAACGATCAAAGGCGACGGACATATCAAAATGATTACTTCATGACTCAACTCCCTGCTTCGGAGAGTGAGGGTGTGCGAGATTACGATGGGGAGGATGACGGGGAGGTTGTGGCAGATGCGCGGAAGAACCCGTTGGAGACGAAGCACTCTCTTCTCCATCTCCTGATTACCGAGAGCCTTATTCACAAGGATCTCCACGGCCAGTTTACTGCGATCCGGTCGGACTTCAAATGGTTCGGGCCGTCGCTTCCACACTCCACGATACTCGAAGTTCTGGCCTATTTTGGAGTACCAGAGAACTGGCTCAACTTCTTCAAGACGTTCTTGGAGGCCCCCCTGAAGTTCGTCCAGGACGGCCCTAATGCCACGGCTCAGATCCGAAAGCGAGGCATCCCAATGAGTCACGCACTTTCCGATTGTTTTGGAGAGACTGTTCTTTTCTGTATGGACTTTGCTGTGAATCAGGCCACCGACGGTGCTCATCTCTATCGGCTACACGATGACTTTTGGTTCTGGGGCCGGGAGGCAACCTGCATTAAAGCCTGGAAGGCGATGACCGAGTTCGCAAAGGTGATGGGCTTGGAGTTCAACGTGGAAAAGACTGGAACCGTCCGACTCGACAGAAAAGCGGGTGAGAAGGGATACCACGCCCCTGAAGAAGCTTCGCCTCGTTCATCGAACGGGCAAGACGAACCTACGTCCACACCGTCGACATGCGAGTCCGATCTTCCGGTGGGCGACATCCGCTGGGGCTTTTTGAAGCTCGATACCGAGGAAGGCAGATTCGTCATCGACCAGGAGCAGGTAGATGCCCATATTTCCGAGCTCAAGCATCAGCTCGCCTCGTGCAAAAGCATTTTCTCCTGGGTGCAGGCGTGGAACAGCTACTTTTCTCGGTTTTTCACCAACAACTTCGCCAAACCCGCCATGTGCTTCGGCCGCAGCCACATTGACATGGCCGTTTCCACCCTCAGTCGTATCGAACGCACATTGTTCCCCAGTGCCGACAGCGACCACAGCGGCGTGACGGACTACCTTCGGCAAGTCATCGCGGAACGCTTCGACGTGCACGACCTTCCCGAGGGATTCTTCTACTTCCCCGTCGAACTGGGGGGCCTCGAACTCCTCAACCCATTCATTCCTCTGCTTGCCATACGCGAGAACATCAAGCAGACCCCGCAAAGACGGCTCCAGAAGGCATTCGTACAGGACGAGACGACGTATCATGAGCAGAAGCGACGATATGAAACACACGGCCGCAGGCATCTACTCGCAATCTCCACCGTGGATGACGAGCCCGCCGCTTTCTTGTCCCTCGAAGAGTACACGAAGTATCCCGAATCCCACAGTGCGGCACTCCTGGGTGCCTATATGGATCTGATCTACGTTCCGGACGAACGCAGCGTCGCCCGGACGATGAGCTTCAACGGCAGCCAGTGGGAACTGGACGTCGTCGGCAGCAAGGTCATTTCTGCTTACTGGGCGGATATGTCACCGTACTGGCGATGGACTGGGGAGCTGTATTATCCAGAGATGGTGCGGAAGTATGGTGGTCTTGCGGCGGTGGCTCGCGAGTTTATGCCTCTGGGTGTGGTGAAGACTTTGAAGGAGGGCAAGTTCAGATGGCAGGGTTGAGTTGGCGGTTACTTTCTTGCCCTCTTTCTGGACTTCATCTAAGTTGATAAATAGATTTGGGCTTAACAACTGAGGATTTTTGAATATTTGCTCGGTCCAGACCGCAGAATGTAGAAGCTAGATCGTATTACGATTGAGGACGAGAACGGTCCCCTCTCTTTAACTATGTCTAACCCGAGACATACGAAGCATACCCCTGTAATTCATAGTAGTCGACCCACTTTAGCGTGTAATTAGAGCGGGGTTCAAAGAGCGAGGATGGTTCCGCACATAGACCGTAAGAACGGCAAGAAGGATAACGAGAAGGGCGACGAAGAGCTCTACGAACTAGTCATCCACCGTAAACCGGACCTCGAAGAAAGCCGGCGTCAGGATGCCTTTCTGGTGTTCCCGAAGAAGGCGCATCTGTGGCAGTATCACGGCCGAGCGAACGATCTGGTTAAGTTGTCGTGGCTAGCCAAGTTCCATGCTGCGGATGTGGAAAGGGCCGTCCAGGAACATCCGAGGGTGCGAGCTGCGACGATGGGAGGGGAAGGGAGAGATACGCCGTTCCTTCTGAGCGAGTCCTTGGAGGGGAACGGGAACGAGGGACAGCTGAACGCTCTCCTGGACGAGGTATGGGAGATTACGAAGGAGGTCAGTGGGAAGATCACCAGTGAGGTTCGGTTGAGGTGGCCGATGATCATGCTGGCGGATCCTGCGGACGAACAAGAGCTTGTTGGATCGCAGGGTTACGCTGGAAGCCTGCCAAGGAGATGTCGACCGGCTGTACGCTGCTACACCCTTGAATGAGTGAGACGAGAGAGGAGAAGGAGGGAAGACAAGGCGCGATGCGAAAACGAAGGGGGGGGTGGGTTTATAGTGGCGGGACGGGACGAGAGCAGTTTCCTCAACGAGCCCACCTAGCCTCGAAAAGCAAAGAAGGAAGCAACCGTTTCTGCTAAAGGAAAGAACAGCTTCAACGCAATCCAAATAAGTGCGCGTGCCTCGATCCTCCAAGGCCTCGTTGATTGATGAGCCCTTGCTCGTAATCCTATGAAGCTACCCATTCCAGTTATCCATTTATTCGCCCTGTTCCGCTTCGAAACGGTCCAACAGCCCACGAAGCCGGTTCTTCTCCTCAGAACCGCCGAAAATGGCATCAACAATCTTCCTGCACAAAGCCACAACGTCGCCGCGACTAAGATTGAAGTGCTCTGCAGCGAGCAGATATTCATTCGAGACCGGACTGCAAAAGAAGCCCACGTCATCTGTCTGTAGCAGCATGGCATCAGAATTGATACCCCAACCCCATCATTGCCCGTGGACAGGGTTTCACTTACACACAGTATCACCGGGCAATCCTCATGGCGCCAATACCCGAAATGATGATCGGGGAACCCACCATCCGTCAACTTCGCATGCACGTTGCAGGAGAGACACAATTCCAAACCGAGCCTGCGTCTCGCAATCTCAAGCTTGACCTCATCCGGCACGTGAATCACATGCCCCAATCGGTCGGGCTGGTAAGACAGCAGCGTCCGGAGCTCCTGCGGAGATCCCGAGTAGGGCGTCTCTGCGAAATGTACGGTCACACCAAGACCATGAGCCTTTGCCTTGGCGAATGCGTCTCTGTAAATGGATACGTCGCCCCTGGTCGGGTCTCCGCAGAGATCGACTCCTACGATACCCCGGGGTTTGTATTTGATGGCCAGGTCGACGACCTCGACGGCTTCCGTGGCGGTGTTGCGCCGGTCGAGGGCTAGGATGAAGTACACGGACATCTGGTTGTTGGTCCTCTGTTTGAAGGAGTCAATCGTGTCCAGGACTGTGGTCACATATTGTTCCTTTGAGATGTTGGAGTCGGGCGATGTCCTCGGGATGCTTCGAATTTCCAGATATTTGACCCCATCTTGGAGAAAGTTCTCGAGGACGGAGTTGGTGGCGTATCCGAGGCTTTCTAGGTCGTTGCAGAGCTGATAGATGGATTTGGAAAAGACCGAAAAGAAGCTGCAGTATTGCGTCAGTGACGGGCAGGAATGGGTTGCTACATTAGACCAGAAAACAACAAGCAAGAAGAACGACAAGAACTGAAGCAAAAAAAAAAAAAAAAAAAAAAAAGGAATATTCATCAGATAGAGCACATGTCCAGCTCAATCCTAAGAAACTAACCCTAATCATTCAACCTACGTTTGAAGGGTGTAGTCCACCTTCCCAGGCGGCATCAGTACCAGAGGGTCCTCAACCTGGAAATTCGGATCTTGCGCCTTCTTGCGCAGCCATATCTCATGCAGACATTCCCGACCGATACTACCGCTGAGATGAGCATGTAACTACGTACGCCAATAATGATAGTTTCCATGTGATCATTAGCCAAAAACAAAAACAAAAACAAACCAACGAGAAATTCCAGCACGAAAATAGGGCAAGAAACTAGGGCAAAATTACCTCCACCTTGGGCAACGCTTTGGTAAATGTCCGATCGACGTGCTGCGAGAGACCCATTATTATCTGAGAGGCCGCTGACGTGTTCGATATCGAGGGGCGTTCGGTAATCTATCGGCGCCTATTGACGAGAGAAGGGCCCCTCGAATGACGTCGGATTGGAGGATGGTCAGATTCGACGGTGACTAATGTGTGTCAGGTAGTTGAGGAATGTAGATCTTAAGATTCGCCTGGGTGATGTTTGGTGTAGTAGTTTGAAACTTGATTGTGTTGCGAAGAAGACGAGGGGGTTGCGGGTTGCGTGACCAACTAAACTAACACTCGCTTGGCTTAGAAGTATACCTCTCGGTACCTCCTGCCTTCTTTGAATGACAACTCGAGTCACGACATCGTAGGGAACATTCTTTTTTTTTTTTTTTTTTTTTTTTTTTTTTTTTTTTTAAAAAAAAAAAAATAAAAATAAAAAATAAAAAATAAAAAAGAAAAAGAAGAAAATATGGACGTGCCGGTGCAGTTTTTGGGCAAGGGTGTGTTTGGGGGGGGGGGGGGGGGGGTTTAAGAGGGGGGGGGGGGGGGGGGGGGGGGGGGGGGGGGGGGGGGGGGGGGGGGGGGGGGGGGGGGGGGGGGGGGGGGGG
>JAPDKU010000156.1:0-29202 GCA_027569715.1 Hamigera avellanea
TCAACCCGTGCTTTGCGGCCGCTAATTCGATGTGTAAGAGTAGATCGAGGAACATCATATGCTGCTGCTGCTGCTCGTATGCTTTTAAACTGGCCATTTTGGTATGCTTTGACTGCAAGAGATATGCAATCTTCTAATTTAACAGTTGAATCTGGTTGTTTTGATGTCATATTGAATGGAAAATTGGGTTTGATGATGATCCAATGGATGCAAGGTTTCAGGGGTTCTGAGGTGGCTCGCTCGCTTGGGTGGCTCGCTCGGTTGTGGATTACGTTATACCATCTGTCTATCTATGGGTATATATATATATCATAAACAACACATCAAACATAAAAATATATACAATGATCGCTTCATTAATCACCCCTCCAACCCTAACCTACATACCTCATATTATAAGGAATACCATATAACCCCTCTCCCCCACTACAACCCCCTCGCCGCAACCTCGATCAAATTCTCCCCACTCGGCACGTTCTGCGTATACCGCGCATTAAAGCGCAGCACCTTCTTGACCTTGTTGAAAGTCCTGACATCCAGCGGCAGCGGCTCCGCGCTGATGTAGAAGGACACCCCCTCGCTGCAGGGCGGGGTGGTCAGCGAGCCGGAGTAGTGGTAGACCTGATGCCGGTGGAAATGCCTCACGACGCTGGAGAAGTCCAAGGGCCCGGTGGTGGTGGAGGTGCCCGGATTCGCGATCTCGTCGAGGTGCGCCAAGACGGCGTCGAAGAGCGGGTCGTTGCAGCGCTGGCGTTCCGAGAGTTGGAAGAGGAATCCCACCACCGCCAGGTTGTGCTCTGGGTATGTGTTAGTATATATACATAGATATATATTGTATTGTATATACACATATGGGGGAGTGGGGGGGGGGGGGGGGGCAGACCGGCATTCTCAAAAACAAAATGCACCTCCATAGGAAAATACTCCTCATCCACGCGATGCTCGCCGGGCGTGTGGAAATGGAACTGCGCCAGCCTGTACGTGCTGTTGGCCGCCACGAGCGTCCCCTCGGTGACGTCCACCTGCAGCCCCGTGCCCGAGTTCCAGAACGCGGCGCCTTCCTTGGCCCTGGGGACGTGGAAGCCCAGGGATCCGCGCGGGGCGTAGGCGATCTCGTACGTGTCGATGTCGATGGGCGACTGGTGCTTGCCCGTGGCGCAGGCGGCGAAGTCGTCGTCCAGGGTGTGCCAGACCAAGGGGCCGCCGGTGGCGGTGTAGTTGTACGCGGGGGTCTTGATGCTGCCGTCGGCGGCGCGAGGCATGAGCGAGGTGCCGTGCATGCACGAGGCGGAGACGGCCGTGACCAGCGGCAGGATGGCTGTGAGGAATTTCATCGTGGATAGATAGGTGAGAGAAAAGTGCGTGGAGGGAATAGGGGAATGGATGGCATCCCCTCACGAGGGATGTTTCTCGGACTCTTTATATCGGCCACATTTCCCGCGTTTCATCGCATGGATTCTCTGCCCAGCTCGCCATGGCGCAAGACCTTCTCTATGGCTCGGGGTCTTCGGTTATCACGAAACAGGCCAAGATGAAGACATCCCGAGCGGAACGACCTGCTAATTAGCTATACCAAGCTGAAGATGGGGCATGTTGATGGAAAGTGAGGGGCCGATTCCGGCCCACTTGAGGGGAAACTTGTCACAGATCCCCGAGTTCAACCGTGGGTAAGACCGTCGATGATGTTAGACATATCGATCGCCCCTCGTGGTTGCCGTTTGTGTCGTTGCTGGGCTGTCAGAAACGTGGTCTAAGCCATTTAGAGTTCCAGGGAATTTCTCCGGGCCAATCGGAGGATGGACTCAACATGCTTGGCATCTTGGACCCTTGCACGGGCCTCCCCGTTGTGGAGCTTGAGTGTTGTAACTTGTCGCTGGTTGGCCACCGAGGAGCGGGGTGGCTGTGTACCATGGCCGAAACGCATCTGTCATTTCCGCGGCGGGTCCAACGTCTTCTGCGTTATCATATCGATCAAGTTGGGGTCTTCTTTCTTCCGCTTCTTCTCCCAAGAGAAAAAACACTGAACCGGTGAACCGAACCCCCTATACTAATATCCATATCCAAATTCCCACGCTTCCATCCACCCGATGGAAACCTTTCTAGAACTGCGGGTCCACAACGTTTCTTCTGCTGTCGACAGTACGACGTACGTATATGAATCCTTTTTCTCGGCCGTGACAATTTTAGCCGCGTCAACGGCCGTTCTTGGCCTCCGGTTCCCTCTCCGATCCATCCCGGAAAGTTGGCAACTTGTTGTCAGAAATCAATCTACATCCGGCAGGCGAACACATATTGCTCCAATAGGATCGACATAAACTGGTCGAGTCTTGCTAAGAGCAGTGCAAAAAAGGCTTCCAATCTCACTTTCTACTTCTCAACATTACCATCTATATCTACGGAAGAAGGAAGGAATCGATAACGTAGAGTGGGGGATTCATCTCTGTGGGGCCAAGCGAACTAAGCCCGAGCAAGCAAGCCACAATAGCCCTAATCTGCACCTGGTGGCCTGAGCCCTGGCCCAACATGTTATCTCAAATTCGGATTCATAGAAATTTCATTGCAGCACAGTTACGACTGTGAAACAGATGGAACGTCTAGACTTCCGAAGCGAAGCTTGACTATAATTCTAGCACTTCAACTTCAACCCGCAACCGCGCGCAACCCCAACCCCACCACGCCAACGGCCGAAAGCACCACACACCCAATGCAAAGATACAGATCCAGATTCATGACCTTCCACCACGGCATGCGCATATCAGCCGTCTGCAAGTGCGGCGGACGAAGTCGTCGCCCAGCCCGGTGTCTGCCCTCGTGATCGGCCAGGACCTCCTCGACCAGGTCGGCGGCGAGATGCTTTTTGCGACTCGCAATGCGCGCGATGCGTTGCACACGCGAGCAGTTCAGCCCGATCGCGCCCGTTCGATCCGTCATGATCTCCTCGACGGCGGCGCTGAGATCCGCTGCCGTGAAGGCGTCCTGGTCCAGAGGGATCGAGGTCCCTGCGTCGCGCAGCCTCAGCGCGTTCTGCCGCTGGTCGAAGTACACGCCGATCGACACGGTCGGAATGCCGTGGAAGCAGGCCTCGTTCGCACTGGATGCCCCTGCGTGGGTGACGAAGACGCGGACGTGAGGATGCTGGAGCAAGGCACGCTGGGGCGCAAAGCTCACGAACTTCAAGTTCGGGTCGTGCCCGTCGAAGAGGTCCTGCACGGTTAACTTGGATCCCGGTGCGGCGGCGTCGAGGAGGAATTGCTTCTTCGCCATGGCGCGGATCGACCAGATGACGCCTTCCACGACTCCGGCGTGGAGAGCGTTCATTGCGCCGTGCAGGATCCGGCGGAGTTTGTCGTCGTCGAGGAGGACATGCGTGCCTAGCGATATGTAGAGCACGCTACGGCGAGACTGGACGAATTGGGCCAAGTCCTCGCTCAAGGGAGGATAACTGTCTGGTAAGATTGGTCCGACAAGGGCAACGTTGGGTGGGATGTCCTTCGGGGTCTCGAGGCCGAAGAAGGAGTTCACGAGCAGGAGATAGTCCGGTTTCGACGTGTGCTCGAGCATTGTCTCGACGCCCTCGGCGCGTCTCATCCTGCGTGTCCATCGACGGTACTCCAGGGCCTGAGGAGCCAATCTCAGCGGCAGGAGATGGTTGCAAATTCGTTGAGCCATCGTCGCATGCTCCGAGGTCAAGACCTCCATTTGCAGCCCGGGAATACCTGGGATGTAGCTCGATGGCAGCATGTTGATGGGCATCTGTGGCAAGTGCATGGCGATGGGAACATTGTATTCGACTGCCATGTCACGAACAGCGTCGACCAGGTAGTCGCTGACGATCATGTCGGGACGGGAGTCGCCGTCTCTCATAATCCGCGACAGGCTGCGATAAACATCCGGCCAGCACGAATCGAGGAACTTCTTGGTCTCGAAGATGGGCTTCACGCTGCTTCCGAGCCCGAGTCGCCATTGTGACATGCGGAGGTAGCTCTCTTCCTCGACCTCGGCCGGGACTGGCGGGCCCAAGTGGTAGGTGTTGGAGAATATCTTGAGTCCACCCTTCCAGTGGTCGCGCCCTTCGAGCGTCGCCAGCTCCAGGATGTGGCCGCGGGCGTGCAGTATCTTTGCAATCTCGAAGAGGGGTGCTGCAAGGAACCATCAGTCGAGGAAGTGGACCTTGGGGGGCGAAGGCGGAGGTGGGGAGGGATAGGTAGATCTCACCAGCATTGCTAAAGCCACCAGCTGTAACCACGATCAGGATCCTCCTGGAGATGGCGGGGCTGTTCTCGATGGGACGCTCTTGCTCTGGAGTTGGACGCTCCATGTCGCCTGACCCATTGGTGAGGGCCAGATTCGGAAGAAGACGGACTGGACGTAGTCGCTTCCTGGTATGAGAGAGTTTTTTTCCTTCTTATCTGCTCGAGTTGGATGGGAGTCCTATGGGGCGAGAGGCAGTCGTTCATCTTGTCCTTCCTATTTGGAGGATAGACGAGATAACACCGACCTATTATGCCATCTATCACCGAGCTCATTGCATCAGCCAGAAGTCGTCACCTTGCGGATTTCGCGCATGTTTCAAATCCGTCTGCGGCTTACTTCCATGTTATCCTTTCCCAACAAATTGAGTATTAGTAGGTTCACATATGAGTGAGAGAAAAGGCATAGAATTGTTTTTTTCTTTCTTTTCTTTCTTTCTTTTTTTCTGATCACCAGCATCCGTTCGGTTCACAAGCTCGACAGAGAGGTATCACATGCAAAACCATGCACATGACTCTAAAGGAAGAGAAATCCAGTCAGGCTGAAGTGCATATGCAGTCTGAAGCACCAGTACTTGATATGGTGTTGGGTCGCGCAACAGCGCAAGACCAAATCTCAAAGCAAATCTGTTGTGAGAGGTGTTCTTCCCAAGGTTGTGGACTCGATCTTAGCTGGAGCAATGATAACAAAGAAAGCTTGCATTGCACCCTTGCATACGATCGCGTTATGGCCAGTTGCGTTTGAAATCGATCCCAATGCTTGAGCTCCCTTGGCTTTGGTTTTCTTTTCCCTGCAGATCGTGGGAGCGGAACATCATAACATGTAGTGATCTGCTCCGCAGTGCGATGGCGACATGGCTCCAGATGACTCTTGCATTCCAAATCCAGCCATGCTCACGGTGTTATCTGCCACTCAATTTGCAAGGTTGATCACGAGGAATCTCGATATTCGAAGCTTACCTTGCCTTATCTCTCTCGTGCTACATACCTTCACACTTTCGCTTTTGCATGCTGTGTAACATACAAGCATAACGACCCACAACCAGCCAGCCAGATCGTGATGATGGCGGATATGCAAGGTGGTCCAGTCAGGACAAGAAGACCAATCGAAAGCAATCCAGAAATTGGCTCAACAATGGGTCAAGAGAGAAGCTCTGTGGTCAGCGTCGTGGCTGCAGACTATATGTGCCTTTTCTAGGTAACCTTTTAGCTGACTACTTCGATGGCGTGGACAATCAAAATCAAAAGGCATGAATCAAGATATATGTAGATAAAGCAGGCGAGGTACATAGCATCGCTAGAAAGCTTGAATTTTGCATACACCAACAGACTCACTGCAATGTAGAATGCTGTACATCCTTCACAGAAGCCAAGGCTCATCTGGCTAAACACCGCGGTTCTCCGGGATAGAGCTCGTGGTTCTTCCTCGTGGTACTTCAGAGCAAGAGATGAGATTTCAGCTTCGGCTTCCCTTTTTCCGTTTCTCTCTTCTCATTTGGGTTTAAACTGCATATGCAGTATGCAGTACAGCTATCACAATCATCGCGACACAATCGAATGCCGATCCAGTTGGATTATCGCAAAAGCCGAAAGAAACAAAAAGGTAGTGTGGATCATATTGGGTTTGCGGATGACTCAAGCATCCTGTATAGTCTTCACCATGGGGTTCCCAGCTCGTGGGCTTGCAGGCGTGCAGAGTCTCGACTCATAGCTCCAAGGAAGAGGGACATGGTAGAGGGCTGACCCAGTGGACGGGAATCGAATCCAGGATGCGAGAGAACGTGCCTGTCGAATCTGAAGATCTTGTCCTACATGAATGTCAGACTTGACTGGTAAAAGAAGGCGCCATATGATACTCGAGTATCAATCATTATCAGGACAGAGAACACAAAGACAATTTTCACTCATCCAAGATCCTTCAGCTTCCTCTCTGGCGATTTAGCAGTATAAGAATGCCCATCATCCGCCCTCGTTATTCGCAATGAAAAGGAATCCTCCAGTGTTGCAAGAACTTTACTACAATAAACTGCGTTATAACCACTTAATCAGTTTTATTTCTTAGATAGAATACCCAATTAATATCCTTATATACTACTTACCACCATGAGAGATCCCCTCCACAACCACAACTCCATCCCCGCCATGGAAGACATCGGCACCGTCATGCCGGTGGCCATCATCGGCGTGGGAGGCAGATTTCCCGGCGAAGCCTCCAATCCAGAGAACCTGTGGGACATGATCTGTAAAGCGCGTAGCGCGCTGGTCGAGATCCCGAAGGATCGGTTTAACATCGACGCCTATTACCACCCTCACCACGCGAGAAAAGGGACCATGAATGTCCGCAGGGCGCATTTCTTAAAGGGTGACGTCTCGGCGTTCGATGCGCCGTTCTTCACCATTTCTCCCGCCGAAGCGAATGCGATGGATGTGCAGCAGCGGATGGCGCTGGAGTGTGCGTACGAGGCTATGGAGAATGGTGAGTTCCTTGGTTATCCCTTTTCCTGACCATGAGATGGTGACAATGATTCAGCCGGTCTGCGAATGGAGGACATGGCGGGTTCCAAGACCTCCTGCTACGTGGGCAGTTTCGGCAACGACTACAGCGACATGATCGGGTTCGGACACGGGAACTTCCCCCAGTACATGAGCACTGGCACCGGGCCGGCGATGCTCTCGAATCGCGTCTCGTGGTTTTATGACCTGCGAGGGCCAAGCGTGTCGATTGATACGGCGTGCTCGGGGTCCATGGTGGCTCTGCACTTCGGATGTCAGAGCATTCGCACGGGCGAGGCTACCATGGTAAGTAGCGCCCACCTCTTCAGCGAAGTAAGAAATCCCAAGCTGATTAGGCCATCAGTCTCTCGTTGGAGGCACCAATTTCATCTGTCTTCCCGACACCATGGACAGCATGAGCGGACTGAACTTCCTCAGCCCGGACGGGAAATGCCACACTTTCGACCACAAGGCCAACGGCTATTCCCGCGGCGAAGGAGCGGCCTTCGTCGTGCTGAAACGGCTCGACCTCGCCATCAAAGACGGCGACGTCATCCGCGCCGTGATCCGTAACACCGGGTGTAACCAGGACGGAAACACCCCCGGCATCACGCAGCCGTCTCCCGAGTCCCAGGAAGCGCTCATCCGGGAGGTGTACGGCAAAGCCGGACTCAGTCTGTCGGAAACGCAGTACGCCGAGGCGCACGGCACAGGAACGCCCCTGGGGGATCCCATTGAAGCGTCCGCGCTCGCCAGGACGCTGGGGTCCTCGCGTCCGGCCGGGGATCCGTTGGTCATCGGGAGCATCAAGACGAACATCGGTCATTTGGAAGGTGCATCGGGGGTGGCGCAGTTGACCAAGGTGGTATACATGCTCGAGAACGGGTGTATCCCGCCGAACCTGTGGTTCGAGAAGCCGAATCCGCGGATTCCGTTGGAGAAATGGAATCTGAAGGTCCCGACGAGTTTGAGGCCCTGGCCGAGTACGGGGTTGCGGAGGGTCAGTATCGATTCGTTTGGATATGGAGGCACGAATGTCCACGTTGTCGTGGATGATGCGTACCACTTTTTTCAGCAGCGCCGTTTGCGAGGCCGGCATAATACCAATCCCAATCCGATGACTCTGATTGACGGCGATCGTCTGAACGGTGTTCCGAACGAAGTTCTGAATGGAGTCCTAAATGGAGTTGGACCAGCAGCAGAATCCCAGGTGAACGGTGAGCAGAAACCCTTGTTTTTCGATGAATCCAACCTCCTCGGCTTCGCGCCTCTGACCATCATTCCTAGGTGACCACGATTCTCCCCTTCCACCGCGGCTGTACATCTGGTCTGCCCACGAGAAGGCAGGTCTTCAGCGGATCAGCACGATGTACAGTAACTACATTGCGCAAAGATGCGAAAAAGACCGCAAGACTGACTCCGAGACCCTTCTCCGCAAATTCGCATACACTTTGGCTGAAAGGCGAAGTGTCTTTCCGTGGAAGTCCTTTACCGTGGCTTCATCTACCGAGGAGCTCGTACAGAACCTGAAAGAATCCCATGCCGAAGCGATGCGATCGGCCGCCGTACCTCGAATTGGATTCGTCTTCACCGGTCAAGGCGCCCAATGGTCCGGGATGGGCAAGGAGCTTTTGAAATATACTGTATTCTGCGAATCCTTTCAGACGGCTGACACGTACCTTGCGTCCATCGGGTGCGCCTGGTCTCTTCTTGGTAAGTGGCCTCTATATACATCATGTAAGGGCCGTGCTTACCTCCCTCTTTAGATGCAATCGGAGCGTACGAGACTTCATATCCAGAGGTAGACTCCGCTGCGGTGAGTCAGCCACTATGCACGGCCTTGCAGGTTGCCCTGGTGGACCTCTTGCGAAGCTGGGGTATCGTCCCCACGGCAGTGGTCGGCCATTCCAGCGGCGAGATTGCAGCGGCGTATGCCAAAGGAGCGCTAACACGCGAGGCGGCGTGGGCAATCTCCTTCCACCGTGGACGCCTGTCTGCAAAAATTACCGACGTGGCCTCCGGTCCGAGGGGATCAATGATGGCCGTCGGGCTGTCCGAGGAAGCGTGCTTGCCGTACCTCGACCTCGTGACGGAGGGTTATGCCACCATCGCATGCGTGAATAGCCCATCCAGTGTGACGGTGTCCGGGGACATGGAAGCCGTCGTGCAGTTGGAGGAGATACTCAAGCAGGACAGCCATTTCGCGCGGCGGCTCAAGGTTGACGTGGCGTATCATTCGGCGCACATGCGCGCCATCGAGCATTTGTATCGCAACGCCTTGTGTGGCATTGATCCGATCGCGGATGATGGAAAGGTGGCTATGTTCTCGAGCGTGTCGGGCCGTGCGATCGACTCATGGTCGCTGGGGCCATCGTATTGGGTATTGAACATGTTGCAGCCGGTTCAATTTAATGCCGCTGTCAGGAGCCTGTACGAAAATTTCCCCGAAGCGGACGGCCAGCATCGCAGTGCCGCGCCGTTCGTGGATGTCCTGCTCGAGATTGGACCGCATTCTGCACTGCAGGGTCCTATCAGGCAGATCTTGAGCAGCGATCCCAGCAAGACGGCGAACATTGGTTACAAATCAATTCTGGCGAGAGGGGAAGACGCCCACATCACGGCTCTGCAGGCTGCTGGGTTCCTTTTCCAGAAAGGGTACCCCTTGAACATCACGCTTGTCAACGATGACGCCGAGTTCGCGAGTGGTACTGACGAGGCATTCCTGGTGGACATTCCCCCGTTTCCATGGAACAAAACGCGGAAATATTGGATCGAGTCGCAAGAATCGAAGAATCACCGATTCGCCAAACATCCTCGCAAGGATCTGTTCGGGGCTCTGGTCCTTGACAACATACCATCGGAGCCGCGCTGGCGCAACGTACTCAGTCTTAAGGAAGTGCCCTGGATCGAATCCCATAAGGTGCAAGGCACAATTCTCTATCCCGCTGCGGGAATTCTGGTTGCTGTGATCGAAGCAGCGCGTGAACGAGCCGGCGAATCCGAGCTAGTGGCCAGTTACGAGCTCCGAGACATATCCATTGAGAAAGCGGTTGTCCTCTCCGCTCCCGACTTCGAGATCGAAACCATGATATCCTTCAGAGAGCCCAGAGACGGAAGCGAATGGCTCGAGTTCAGCTTCTACTCCCGCATGGAAGGATGGGAGAGGAACTCGGCGGGCCTGGTGCGGATCAACTTGGCTATTTCTGAGGACTGTCCCATGGCTGCGAAGGCGGCCGAGGTGGAGAACGAGACCCAACGCCTGCGCTATCGAGAGATCGGGCGACGGTGCTCCAAGAAGCTTAACATCCGGCAGCTTTACAAGCACCTTGCGGTGACGGGGTTCCATTTTGGGGATATCTTCCAGAATCTGGTCCACCTCAAGAAGGGCGATTTCGAGAGCGTGGGCACGGTCAGGATCCCGGATACGCGCAGCGTCATGCCTGAACGGTTCGAGTATGATCATTTAATTCATCCCATCACGCTGGACAGCTTGCTTCAAATCGCTTTGGCTTCAGCGACGGGCGTCGACGACGACATCCAAGACACCAAAGTGCCTGTCTTCATCGAGCGGCTTTTCGTGTCCACGGATATCCCCTCGCGGCCGGGTTCGCTGCTCGATGGATACTCGCAGACCCAGGATGCTGGATCCGGCGATATCCGCGCGAACGTCGTTGCGTCGGATACGCACTGGGAGAAGCCTTTGCTCAGGTTCGAAGGCGTCAAGGTGATGAGTATCTCCAAGGCGGAGAGCGCCACGAACCCGGCCGAGGAGCGGCGGCTGATCAGTCGCATGCACTGGCAGGAAGATGTCGATTATCTCAGTCAGAGCGCCTTGGACAAGATGCTCGAGCACCACACCGCGTTCCAAACCTCGGATTCCCAGATCCTGACGGACCTCGACTTCGCCGCTTTCATCTACCTCAAGCGTGCACTGACCGCCTGCACACCGGGGATGTCCAAGGCCTTTGCACCGCATCTCCGCAAGTTCTATCAATTCATGCAGAGGACGTATGACCAAGTGGCCAACGGAACGTACGAGTACGGAGGCGACGCCGCCTGGCTGCACACAACGCCCGATTTCGAAGAGGAGCTTCTCCACAGAGCGGCCACCTCGTCCACCGACGGTGCGGTGCTTTGCCGGCACGGCGAACACCTCGCCCCAATCCTTCAGGGCGACATCTCCCCACTGGAGGTTCTTATGCAGGACAACCTGCTACACAACTGGTACCAGAGCGGCGTCAACCGGGCTCGCAATCACGCCCAGCTAGCCACGTACATGGACATGTTCGCCCACAAGCATCCCTCTGCACAGATCCTGGAGATCGGTGCCGGCACGGGAGGCATCACGCATTCCATTTTGGAGGCAATGAGCGGCGGGTGTGAGGGCGAGCCGCCGCGGTTCGCCCGGTATACATTTACCGATATCAGCCCAGGATTCTTCGAGCAGGCGCGAGAGAAACTCAAGCGCTGGACTTCATATATGGACTTCGCTGTGCTGGATGTGGAGAAGGAACCGGCGAGCCAGGGGTTCCCGGAGGGTGGGTTCGATGTCGTGATCGCGGACAATGTGCTCCATGCGACAGCGTCGATTGCGAGAACATTGGAGAATGTGAAGAGGTTGCTCAAACCGTGCGTTTACCTGTTCTTGTCATCTCGTCGGGTATGCTAACTGGGAGGATAGCGGAGGGATATTGGTTCTCAGCGAAATCACGCGTTGCCACCTTGTGAATTCAATGATCGTCGGATCGCTGAAGGGGTGGTGGCTTGGTAAATATATCCTCGATTTCATTGTCTTTCTTTCTCGGTGTGTGACCATGCTGACTCGAGCGTCACAGGCGAACACGACGGCCGCGAATGGGTCCCGACCCTATCCCACGCAGAGTGGAACAAGGCACTCGTCGCCCAGGGCTTCAGCGGCATCGATATCGCCCTGGACGATTCAGTCGAGAACGGCGTGTTCTCGGTCCTGATATCGACCGCGACCAAGACCGACTCTGTTCCTTCTTCATTTCGAGAAGTCCTCGTGGTGGAACCCAACAATCCAGGCGAGGAAGTCCGCTCGTTGCGAGACAAACTGCTCACTAAACTGCGTGGCGACGGTTCCAATGTCACATTCTCCACGTTATCCGACATCACATGTATTGACATCGAAAAGAAGTCATGCATCCTCTTAGTTGACTGCGAGCCAACAATAACTTCTTTCCTTACGTCAATCGGTCCCCAGGACTGGGAGATCGTCAAGCGTTTGATCCTTCAGAGCGCCGACATCACATGGCTAACACGAGGCAGGGAAATCGATTGCGAAAGCCCCTTCGCAAGCCTTGTGACGGGTTTCTCACGCAGCATCCGCATGGAGAATATCGCCATCTCCTTCGTCACCGTCGACATGGACCCCCGCATGGCGATGGATACCGATCTGAACGTCGACCTGGTGGCCAAGCTTGCTGGGTCTGGCTCGAGAGCAGGATCGATTTCCGAGCATGATTGGGAATACGTGATTCGCGACGGCAGGGTGCTGATTCCGCGGATCCTGCTCGAGAGCCGCGTCAATGACATGGTTGTTGGCCATGCATCGCGCCTCAAGGTCGAACAGGCACCCTTCCGAGTAGCCGGACGGCCCGTTCAATTGACCATCGGGACGCCGGGACAACTTGATACGTTGCACTTCGTTGTTGATGAAAGCTATGCAATGCCCATCGCGGCTGGCGATGTGGAAATTCAAGTCAAGGCCGTTGGGCTGACGACGCTGGACGGTCTCATCGCCACCGGTCACGCCCCTCGGGCGCCCTTTGGAGTGCAATGCAGCGGCGTAGTTGCCCATGTCGGGAAAGACGTGACCCATTTCCAACCGGGCGACCGAGTCATGGTATGGAGCACTGGTTGCTTCCGGGACTCGGTTCGCGTTCCCGAGTCGAGGGTGCAGCTTATTCCTGAGGCAGTGGATTTGACGACGGCCGCATCGATTCCGTTCGCCTACAGTGCCGCGTACCACGCACTCGTCGACGCGTCCCGCCTTCAGAAGGGTGAGTCGGTCCTGATCCGCGAAGCTGCGGACGGGGTCAGCCGTGCGTGTATCGTCCTTGCGCAAGTCCTGGGCGCCGAGATATTCGCCACCGTCTCCTCGACCAGCGAGCGCGACGAGCTTGTGCAGAAGTATTCCATCACGGAGGATCACATCTTCAGCAGCCACGATGCCAGTTTCGTCGAGGGAGTGCTGCGTGCCACCGACATGCGCGGTGTCAATGCAATCATCGGGTCGCGTGGAAGCAAAGGATGGTGGGAGTCCGTCCGATGCGTGGCGGAGTATGGAAAGGTCATCGAACTGCGGCAGGGAGAGATTCAGACGGCGAGTATGTTTGACGAGTTTGTTCGGTTTGGGTGTTTGTTGCTAACAATGGATTGGGAAGGAACGGTCCACTTCCACACCAACCCGTCCGCACGCAACTTCCAATTCTGGTCGGTTGATCCTCGTGCCGTCCTGCAGAAGGATCACGTGCGGGCGTCGAGGGTATTTGCTGCAGTGGGAGAGCTGATTTGCAACGGTGTGATCCCATCTTCACCGTCGACGGTGTCGATACCGTTACCGAGCCTTGAAGAAGCATTCGGCCGTGTGGGTACACAGGAGAACCGAGAGCAAGTGGTATTGGAGACTTCGGACGAAGAATCAATCCCTGTACGTCACAGTTTATCCAACCCTGGTTTATATATACATCGTTCTCACCTCCTTTCAGATCCTGCCCCGAGGACTCGCTTCCATCCACTTCGACCCTCACTCGACCTACGTAATCGCAGGTGGGTCCGGAGGCCTGGGACGAAGCCTGGGCCTATGGATGGCCCGATGCGGCGCAAAGAATATCGTCCTCCTGTCGCGATCGGGCGACTCGAAGCCGACAACGCAGGAGTTCATGCAACGATTGAGCAGTGACGGGGTGAAAGTGAAGGCATACACCTGCGACGTGGCAGATCCCGAGCAGGTGCAGCGTGCGATCGCAGCATGCCAGCAGGAGCTCCCACCTATTCGCGGAGCCATTCTAGGCGCGATGGTCATCGATGTGAGTAGTCATGATTTGCTTACCGGTGTCTGCTGCTGACGATAGAGGAAACGCAGGATTCCATCTTCCAAAACATGACACACGAAAGGTTCATGCGTGCGATCAGGCCCAAGGTCTACGGAAGCTGGAATTTGCACCAGTATCTGCCCAAGGACATGGACTTCTTCACCATCTTGTCGTCGCTCGGTGGTGTGGGTGGGTCTAGAGCACAGGCAAACTACAACGCAGGTAACGCACATCTCCAGCTATCCTTAAGAATAAGGTCGACAAACTAAACTTTTCGGTTTGCAAGGAAACACCTTCCAAGACGCCCTGGCAAGCTACCGCCGCGCGCAAGGCCTCCCTGCCGTCTCCATCGACGTGGGCCAGATCCTAGACGTCGGCTTCGTGAGCGACGACTCCGGCCGCGTGGACGAGAACCTCAACACATTCAGCTTCCTGTGCCTCCGCGAGAAAGAGCTGCTCGCCCTCGTCCAAGTCGCCATCTCGTCGCAGCTCGAATCCGACCACGCCATCCCTACGCAGCTCATTAGCGGCGCTGGTACGGGTGGCATGATGAAAAAGAACGGCCACGACACCTCCGTCGTGTACTGGTACGTGGATCGGCGGTTCTCGTACCTCGCGCAGGTCGACACGCAGCAGACGCAGGAGACCAAGGCGGATGCCGCCGTTGACCTCGAGACGGCCCTTAGCAATGCCACGTCCGTGGATAAGGCGGTGGAGGCGGTCGTCGAGTCTCTCTCCATCAAACTGGCCAAGTCGATGAATGTGCCGACGGATGATATCGACGTTGGGCGGCCGGTGAGTAGTTACGGGGTGGATAGTCTCGTGGCTGTGGAGCTGCGGGCCTATATCTTCTCTGAGGCGAGGGCTGATGTCTCGGTGTTTGAGCTGATGAGCAATATGCCCCTCGGGGAGTTGTCGAGGACTATTGTGCAGAAGTCAAAATTTGTGCCGGAGGGGCTGGTCAAAGGTGAAGCATAGTCGTATGCAAGATTGGAAGTATCATATCCGTAGAGAGGAACATGGAAACAAGCAGAACAGGAGTAAATGGAATAACGCTGTCATCCGAATGGCTGAACTTTATAATCTGTGGGTAATCTTGACTGTTGCCAACAAGATGCAGTGCATGCATAATGTATCCTCTGCCAATAATTGGGAACAAGCCTTGAAGCAAGAACTTGATCAGCAGCTCCTAGTCATGTAGGATGTCCCACTATCAGCTCTCAACTGCAGCCGCCCGGTTTAGAACTCGGTAAAAGGGCGATCAGGCCAATTGTCACGATGGCTCCACGCCACGATTGCACGCAGTGACTGCAGAGCGAGTGGATATAAAGACCACCGGATGCCGAATGACGGTCGAGTCCTTTCACCCCTTGCTGGTCAGGCTGATTCAATCCATCCTACTTTTTATGAGGGCAGCAATCAATCCAGCTCATATTACTGATTTCACACCTTCCAGTCAACTGCCATCATGACCGAAACGGATACAAATGAGAAACCCAGCTCTGGAAGCCCTTCTCAGGATATTATCCATGGGCCGGCATCTCTCGAGCAAGGTGATCGATCGGAGGATTTAACAGATGGTAATTCCGTTGCAATTACCACATCCTATCTCGAAGGATGGCGGCTTCATATGTTGACGGCGGGGTAAGTTCCCAGCCTATTTTTGTTTGCAAACATAGATAAGAGAGTAACAGGCTGGCAGGATATGGCTCAGCCTGTTTTTGTCGACGCTGGAGACGACAATCGTAAGCACATCGCTGGTGAGTATCACGGATTCTCTGCATGGATTTCGCCAGCGAGATTGGATTGTCACGTCGTATCTTGTCACCTATACCGGTAAATAAACGTTTCTTCCTGAGGTAGGGTAGGGTTGAAGCTAACAAAAACAATCGCAGGATTCCTGGTCATCTACTCGAAGCTGAGCGACATCTTCGGCCTCAAAGAAATGCTTCTCGTAGGGATTGCGGTGTTTACCATCTTCTCGATTATGTGCGGTGCCGCTTCTCACATCACTGAATTGTCAGCCACCTACCTCCCTTCTTGCCTCTCGTCTGTGATTCCGTAGCTAATCATGTGGGAATAAATAGGATTATCTTCCGTGCCTTCCAAGGCATAGGAGCTTCCGGGATGTACGCAATCGTCATGGCAAGCATCCCCAGTATCGTCAGACCAGAGAAGTATGCCAAATACACGGCCGTCCTGTCGACCGTCTTCGCGGTGGCCAGCGTGTTGGGACCGATTCTCGGGGGTGCCATTAACGCTCACGGTACTTGGAGATGGGTATTCGTGTTGAAGTGAGTCAGTCTGCCAACCTATATACCAGAAGCTGGTTTGTTGGGCTAACCATGATTGATTCATGGCCCAGTGCGCCGGCTGGTGCGGTGTGCTTGGCTCTTATTGCCGTGTTCATGCCTTCTTCTTCTTCTTCATATTCTTCCCCCGTATCAACCCGGAAGGCCCGGCTACTTGGCAAATTCTCCAAGCAAAACATAGCCAAAGTCGACTTCCCGGGCGCCATTTTACTCCTCGCCTCGTCGACCTTGGTGGTATTTGCCTTGGAAGAAGGCGGCTCGCGGTACCCCTGGACGAGTCCTGCAATCTTAGCAAGCATCACCCTGGCCGGATTGACGGGCATTCTCTTTCCCTGCTGGGAATATATCGTCGCGAAATCCCGATTCCCGCAGGAACCGATGTTTCCCCTGCGCATCCTCACGAGTCGGCGTGGCGGTGCGATGATGGCGTAAGTAAAACAATAATACTGGTCATGGTCATTCCCAATTCCTGTACTGATTCGATTGCCAGCACCGCATTCTTCATCGGCTTCCCCTTCAACTCCATCGTGGTCAACATCCCCCAGCGCTCGCAAGCCGTGAACAGCCTCTCCCCGATGAAAGCCGGATTGACCCTTCTCCCGTTACTCCTGACTTCCCCGATGGCCATTGCGCTTGCCGGTGTCTTGACGTCGAAGTTCAGAGTTCCTGCGTCCGCGATCATTGTGGTTGGCTGTCTGCTGCAATTGATCGGAGTCGGGTTGACGTGTTCGCTGCCCACGGATTCCTCGCACTTTCCAAGCCAACAATACGGGTTCGAGGTGTTGATGGGGCTGGGGTTCGGGGCGTGCTTTAGCAGTTTGTTGACTTTTGCGCCCGTGGTGGTGAAGGTGCAGGATTTAGGTAGGCATTCTCTCAGCGAATTTGGCAGTAGAATAAAACGAAATAGAAAGGTTGACTTGACTTGTTCGATAGCGGTAGCCATGGGCGCGATCACGCAAGTGCGCGTTCTGGGCGGGACGATCTCGTTGGCGATCAGGTATGTATATATTTTCATCTATACATACAGCCGAATCTTCCAATGTCGATTGGATTGGATTTCCCTGATATGAGACGACTGACAATTCCAGCTCCACGATTCTCAACAACCACCTCCAATCCAAACTGGAGTCCATCGTGACGCCCCAGCAGCTGGACTCGATCACGCAATCCTTGTCTGCCATTGAGAATTTATCGTCCGAGCAAGGACGGGCGGTGCAACGGGCGTTCGCTGAGGGATATAACCTGCAGAATGTGTTTCTGACTGTTTTCTCGGGCATTTCCTTGCTGGCGTCGTTGTTGCTTGTGGAGGGAGACTGGCTGCCTGGTTGCTGCCTGGGGCAGTGACAGAGGTATAGTCGGTACTATTTATCGTCTAATATCCTACTTGTTAACCACCCTAGGCAGTTTGGTTTTGCAAGAGAGAGATCTGCGAAGATGGACTCCCCGTAGGGGTCTTTGATATAGGAGGGTATGGGGGTTCGGGATGGGAATGGCATTTTGATGGGGGATGGATGGATGATCGGTGCTTTGTTTGGCTTTTTGTATGAGGGGCTTGGGGAGATGGTGATGTATTCGGGAATGGATGGTTTGTAGAAAGGAATTAGTAGGTGATGAAGTGCAATGGGTGTATTGGTATAGTTTGAGCCAGGCACCCAAAGCTTATCTTCGTTGTGGCATCGTGCCTGGAGGATGCTGCCTGGGCGGAAACCCTTGTATATAGATGTCCTAGATAGTGGAACTTACCTTAGGAGGCAGTGATGATATATGCAACTATGGTCGATGAAGCGAAGCTATTCAAACAGTAAATGTACTATTAAGTAAACTCTCATAGGGCGTGCAATGTGATGTTTACTTTTATGTCCATGAAGAAATAATAATATCTTAAATGCGACACCCGTAAATCTTGACTTGACCGGTTGGTAGTAATCAGTTGTGTTGCCTAGCAGCATATAGAAGCTACCATTAAAGGGGAGAAGAATCTAGTTACTTGGACATCCAAGGAATTTTGTTCTAGTGATTGAGGTAACTATTACAGCGCCTTTTCCTTCCTGCAAGCTCACCAGCGCCATCTCTTTGATGATCAGGTCCATGGATAAGCTCCAATGGCCCTTCAACCTTAAGTCACAATGATCCCTTCAAGCCCTTTCTCTTGCGACTGCCTGATTACGACCGAGTTTCTCCTGGATTATGTCACCACCTTCAAGAGTTTTATCCTTAACCTCATCAGTTCTCCCCACTAAGAACATTCGGTATTTTCGACACAGACTCGTATCCCCAGCCTATCCACCCGCCCGTCGACTCTTGCTTACCTACCATGACTCAACTCTCTGAACTGCCCGTACACTCCGCTGGAAGTGTGGTGAATCCATCCACGGGCGCCGAAAGTGACCAGATGTCTAACCCTCCTGCCGATGCGGTCGATACGGAGACGGAGACGGAGACCGGTGATGTCTCCGAGGCAAAAGAGGCGCAGCCCATCTTTCGATACCACGTCTATAGCTTTCCCGAGAAGCATGACATCGAGCCTGAGGATGAACCGATGTACTGCGACCGGTGTTGTGACGATGGCGAAGAGCCGTCCGAGAGTAAAATGTGCGACGATGACGAAGAGCCGTCCGAGAGTGAAATGTGCGAATGCATGGGGGAGGAATATCAATACGTGTCTGGTGAGGGGATGCAATGAAGGATCCTCGTTTGCCTTGCTAAGATTGAACTGACAATCTGGTATAAAGAGGGTGAAGATAGCGATGATGATGACAATGACGACGACGAAGATGAAGATATGGCCGAAGGTCCGATGGACGGTGTCGACGCCGGGACGAGGGCAAAGGACGGCGACCGGGTGTTTCAAAAGTCTGACATCAAAGACCTGGGATGGCGAGCCATTAGCTCCATGGACGTTGTCGGTTTCGTAAGGCTGAAGGTCATCAAGGAGATCATTGACAACCTCACCGGCATGGCTTTGTGGGAGACAGTGGTGAGAGTCATGGAGCCTCTTAAGCACACCGGCCTCCGTGGAGCGCGAACAGTGAACTACCAGATACATGTGAAGACCGCTTCCTGCATCTGGCGGAGAATCTGCGATGAATTGTACGAACAAACGGAACTAGGGTCCAGTGAGGATATATGGGACTTGGTCCTTCAGAGTCTTAGCCGACGCAAGCACGACGAAGAGTGGATGCGAAAGCTACTAAGAGACATCATTGGAAAACCGGACGTTTCCACCGCCGAGCTTATTAATGCACTTGCGCCAGAGATCTGGAAATTGTCGCAGGAGAAGAAGTTGGAGCTCGCTAGGGAAGCAATGGAACATGTCGAAGTGAACCACAACTTGCCTGACATTGACGGAGAGCGGGAGTAGCAGAGCGAGACATCATAAATTATGGAGGGAGCGCCAACCACTTGCGGCTCGATAACATCGAGGAGAAAACGGAGCCATGGTGGATGATGGATGATGTATGAAGAAGCTATCAAGAAAGGAGGCGAGGCCCGCGGCTGACGACACCTCAGGCATCACTCGCTAATAGATACCACCTAGGTACCTGTAGTCTTTTTGTATTTTTTTACTTAATATAAATCTCGATCCTGGCTTTTTTCAGATAATCCACCTCCTTCCCTTCACCGCATTCGATATGGTCATCTACCGAGGTGCAACAGGGTCGGGGTAACTTGGTGGTTCGAGTCTCGAGAATGTATGATGCGAAGAGTTGAGGCCCATAATTTAACGTTAAGAGTTTGCACAACATCACAGCACGTATGCCGATGGCACTGATGATCTCAAACTTCCGTTGACCCTTGTCCAATGAAGATGGTGCCCTGCCTAGAGCTGGTCGCCGATCCACGTAATAACTGGGAACTTGGGAAGTGAACGGCTCGTCATGACTCTCGGCCGACTTTCTCCGCATGAATTTAAGTTACCCCATGCTTTGGGGTCGGGACGCTAGCACGCTAACTATGCGGAGTATGGAGTAACTCTTCCTCCGTACCTTCCTACCCCGGGGTCAAACCACTTCCAGGCTGGCCACTCTAGTTAGTCTCTCTCTCTCTCTCGCTCTCTCTCCACCTCTACTTCTTCCTCAATCTAGCTATCTCCTGAACATTCCCATATGCACTTGCGCTTACTATCGTTATTGGACTGCTGATCTAGCTGAACTCTCCACATGTTGGCAAACCTAGACATGCCGATCCCCCGCTTCGAGATTCTGGGGGAGCCCCCCGACCAGGATGTCCTCTTTTTTTTTAACCAGCACCTCCTGCTGTCGTGCCCTTTTTCTTGTTTTCCTTTTTCCTCAAGCCACAACTCTTGATCTTGCGACTCCCTGACTCTCCCACAACCATCAATTGCATTCAATTGCAGGGGAAGACAACCATCCATCATGTCTGCTCCCGTTCCCGACCTGGAGAAGGACGCCATCCATGGCAATGGCGCCTCCCCGCTGGAGCCCCAGCGGACCGTCCAATCCTCCCATATCGACTACGGCAACTACGGTCCCCTTGCACATGTAAACACGGCGGAGAGTCGCTTGCCTCCCTTTGGCGGTGAATTCCAACCCGGTCTGTACAAGCCCGTAGAGGATCGAAAGATCGCAAACCCGGCGCCTCTCGGTCTGTCGGGTTTCGCATTGACCACCTTCATCCTGGGCTGCATCAACATGCAAGCACGGGGCATCACCGAGCCGCAGATGGTGGTTGGCGTCGCGTACGCGTACGGTGGTTTGGTCCAGCTGTGCGCGGGCATGTGGTATGTAATATCACCGTTGTTGAGATTGATCTGCCGAAGCTGACGAAGTAAACCAGGGAAATGGCCGCAGGCAACACCTTCGGTGCGACCGCCCTGTCCTCGTACGGCGGCTTCTGGATCTCCCTTGGCATTGTCTTCACCCCTGGCGGGTTCAACATCATGAACTCGCTCATCGAGGCCGACAATGGTCAACATGGAATGTTCTACGATTCGTTTGGCTTGTACTTGTTTGTGCGTTTCTTCCCCGTTTGCTCAATTTTGTTTCACGCACTGTCTGCACCGCTCCTTTCCTACGATACTGATTTTCACGGGGGCTACAGGGCTGGTTCATCTTCACCTTCCTGCTGATGACATGCACCGTCAAATCGACGGTCGCGTTCTTCTCCCTCTTCTTCACCGTCGACATCGCCTTCCTCCTCCTCGCCATCGGGTACCTCGTCCGCGACGACATGGGCGAGCCGAACCTCAAGGTCATCAAGGCCGGCGGGCTGTTTGCGCTGCTCGCCGCCTTCCTGGCGTGGTACGTCGCGCTGGCGGGTATCGCGGACAGCAGCAACAGCTTCTTCATCATTCCCGTCTGGCACTTCCCGTGGTCCGAGAAGGGGCGGAAGTCAAAGCGTCAGCAGGAGTGAGAGCTTTTTTGCTGGAGCGGTTATATGTGACAATGTGGGCGAGTTGATATAGTCCGCGTACCAATCCTACATGTCTTCATGGCGGCGCTCTTTTTCATTTGTGGAGATAGAGAATAGAGATAGAGATAGATCTAGATCCCTAGATATATATAGGAGTGGAGTATTCAAACACGATTACCGTGATAGAGATGAATAATGAATCACTTGGATTTTTTGGAATAAACCTCTAATAATTCTGGTGCCGGGTGCGAGAAACGAGCCTTCAATTCCCCGCGCCCCCAGTTCCAGTGTCCCACTGATTCCCCAGACCCCAGACCCCAGCCCCCTGACTCCATTCTTGGCTCGCGGGGTAAGGAATGAAGCAGTCAACATTTTCCCGAAGCAAAGGGCAAGAATGAACCGATACTTCGCTAAAACCTTGCAATTGCTTATATAAGAATAAAATAAATAGATATATTGCAAAAAAAATTGATGTAAAAAGAGAAGAAGAAGAAGAAAGAAGAGACAGACATTCCGAAGGGAGACTGAGTCTCTGGTTCCCCCTCGGGCCCTCGGGAGTCGGGCCTCGCTTTCCGTCCGCATCCGCATCCGCACTTGGCAGCTTATCCCGCCAAGCGAAAGCGCCCCGCGGCGGCGTGGCTTGCAACAGGCCAGGGCCCAGGCCAGTCGTGTTTGGCAAACGTATGTGCTGTCTCCATGGTTCTGTGCGCCACAAAAGTTACCTGCCTAACCTTACTTAGCCCTTTAGAGCGTGCGGGGTTCGCTAGTCTAATCAGAGGCAGAGCGATGGGCTGAGACCCTTGCGGAGATACCCCGAAAGCAATTGACTGAGAGCAATGGACCCATGGTACGGATGAGTTCGTGATCTTTGAAAGTGGTAGGTAGGTTGACGTGCGGGGTTGTTGATTGGTTTTTCGCGGAAGGAAATGGCTCATTTATACAGTATACAGGTGATGTGTAGAGGAAATTATAGTGCAGACTGCAGAGACTTTCTGTCTGTTCTCCTAGTCTGGGAGGTAATTGGAATGCTCTAGCATGTGAAAGAGATCTAACCTGAAAAAACCGTACCGTGAGCGCTCTGGTCAGATGAAGCGCCGTCGTTGCAGTGCAATGAGAACCAACTGGCCAAAGGCGACGAAGATAGAATGCGGTTAATGTAGAAGCTTGAATAAGTAGGTCTCCACAAGTCTTTCCTAATTTAAGCAAGCTATCCCGCTAGACAAAAACAGCTAATACATCATGTGATATTGTCTTCTCAGAAACCAATCAAAATGACGTTCCTCTAACTGGGCCTGTCGAGCAACCAATCAGATCAGGGCTTAAAGGGAGGTTTTATTATCTTGAGTTGTACTCCGCGCTTCACGCTCCACAAACTAGAGCATCCATTCTAATATAGATATGGGCGGCGGAGTCGGCGACTCGGTGGAATGGGCAGCAACAGTCTTTACGTGAGAAGTATCCAGTAGGACAAATGGCAGGTGACCATGAGCTGGTTGCCTGAGCAGACTACCTAGGAGGTATGTCTCCGCTCCTGCCCTACAAGCACACTCTTGGAGCGGCTTAATGATTTTCCAGTACACCCGCTGCATTCTGTTCTTCTTCTTCGTCTCTGACACCAGGATGGTCCCCGAGCTCATCGATAGTCTGGACGACATAAACGCCATGACTTGCATGGGACATACACCTTTATGGCTTGCAATTGCGGACGCGCTGTGATTGTGGATATTGTCATCAACGCCGGGGCCTCTGCTTTCATCTCTGACACTCAAGAAGGGTTGACACTCCACTCCATTTTCGGTCCGGATTTGACCCTACCAGAATTGAAACTATCGCTGAGCTTTTGTTGCAGGCAGGTTGGCATATCAGCGCATTATCCCATATAAAGGCAACTCCTATCGACTACGTTTTAGACGCGACAAGGAACTTATCCGCCTATTCTGCCTTTTCGGCAGTTCAGGCCTTGCAGCGTCTTGGAGCGTCGGCGTATGGTGCGTACTAAGCATCACCGATATCGATAGCCAGCACCTTCCAGATTATCTATTGACCAGGGCTCTGGTCACAGTGCAGGCAGACGCATTCATTGCCCCTTCGCGAAAGAATCAAAAGGTCTGAATATCAAAGACGAGTAGCACAGAGGCTTTGCAGGGTTATCACTTAATGATGACTCCCAAGGCTCGAACGATAACGATGACCCCTTTGTAATTATATCGTTTGCGAAGTGTTTTCTCGCGATAACTTGGAAACCGGCTTGGTATAGGAGTTCTTCGGCCGGGGCAGAATATCCCTCTAACTTGAGAGGAGTACTCGAGTATCTACTTTCACCAAACGTTCAGTCTGCCTGGGTGGACGCTACGGGGTCTTCTGCACTCCGCTGGGGAGTTGAAAGACATGCCTTCGACATCGCTAGCACAATTCTGGAAGAGAAACTTTTCGGTAGTGCCGACCTTGCAGACAGCCGGATTCAATCGGATGCATTTTCCAGTCGGAATGTTGACCTTGTCATACAGCTTGACAAAGCTGGTGTGGATTTCTCCGTTGTCGATGAGGATAAGAGAAGCTTCCTTCATCTTGCGGCAGAACTACCTGGGATACCTCTAGCTAGCGGACTTCATGACTCAGTCCAACGTTGGCACTTGAATTGTTGAACATGAACTATATCCACATATGGTGGTTGTATGTCTTCTCAGCAGGATCGTAGGTAGATCACCTCTCAACAGGCTCCTAAGAATTAGCAATGATGAGAAGAAAAGGGACAATGAGAAAAGTGTAAAGCAGGGAATTCCTCCAAATCCCAGGTTAGAGTAAGATTTTGCCTTGAGTCTCGAAGGCACCCTCCACGCCATAGGATCTTCCCCATGAGACCTTGTCGCTGCGTCTCTCCAACCCAACTGGTCACACAACCTCTTTCAACACTCTCGCGTCTGTCCCACATTATTGCCTGCCACTTATTTACCAAGACCTAAGAAATCACGAGGTTTCCCACTTCTGTCCTCCTTGTCATCTCCTTCCTTCCCGATGCCGCGACTGCAGCGACTGCCACGCGCAGACTACCGCGTCAGACGATTATTCTTCCGTCGATTCATTCTCGGCAGATGCACCTGCACCGTGGTCTTTGCAATCATCTTCTGCTTCTACATTCTCAACCACCTCTCCTCGCCGCCCAGAACTGAAACCAACACTCGCGCCGATCGACCACGGTTCCTTTATCGATCCCGTTTTCGAGAGGACCCTGATTACGTTTACGAAGGTTCGGTGTCGTGGGCATTGCGGGATATTGAGCGGAGGGCTCGTTTCGGTGCTGGAGGGAAGGATGATGCAAATGAGACGATCTGGCAGATCCTCTTGGGGAGGGATGTGAGATATGGTGGTGATAGGAGTGCTGATTCGGTCGCTTTCGAGCACCAGAATCATGAGTGGGGATATTCTGTTGGTGCTTGCTAACTTCTCAGCAAGGTATAACAGCTTTTTTTGCTAATGTGACTCACAGCTAGTGACCAACGATCTGGCTTCCTCCTTCGTCAACGATACATTCCCGACGGTCCCCGACCTCGTATTTCTCTACCATACATACCCGCATGACATCCTCCGTGCAGACCTCCTTCGCTATCTTCTACTCTGGTACCACGGCGGCTACTACGCAGACATGGACGTCTTCCCGGCTCGACCCATCAAATCCTGCCCTGCACTCGCCCCGATATTCCCACCGGATGATTCTTCCACACAACACCCCAGCGTCTCGCTCATCATCGGCGTCGAAATCGACGAACCCTACGCCTCCTCCCGTCGTGGCTGGCACTGGAGCAGAAGCAGAAGCTACACATTCAACCAACACACAATGTACGCGCCGCGCCGCTTCAGCCCGATCCTTCGCGAAGCCATCGTCCGCGTCCTATCACACACGAAGCAGCATGTCCAGCAAAGCAACTTCCTCTTTTTCGGACCGACCTGGAGCGAGGAAACCATCCGCGAAGTGTCCGGTCCAGGCGTCTTCACGGACGCGGTTCTCGACGTCCTGTCCCGGTCGTTGCCGTGGAACCACACCCTCATCACCACCTCGTCCGTCGAAGCAGATCGGGAAATCGGCCATTTGAAATCATCCCCCATGGGGAAGAAGAAGACTCGGCACCGCGTGAGTTGGGCTGCGTTTCATCGGCTCACGACGCCCCTTTGGCTGGACGCTGAGCTGGGGTTTTGGGAGGAGACGGGCGGTTTGGCGGTCCTGCCGGTCGATGTGTGGGGGAATAGCGGCGCGGAGGGCTTCCCGAGTGCGCAGGCGTGCGTGAATCATCGGTTTGGGAGGAAGGAGTGGTGGTGGGGGCATTTGTTTGGTTGAAAGGCGAATAGGTTTCTTTGGAAATGAGGCCATTGCATATTGCGAAAATCCATTGTGTTTTTTTTCTATTTCTATTATGCTGACGGTGCCATTCAGCGTCGTCTTTCCACTTCTATTTCATTTTGTCTGTCGGCGAGTGCATATCAACCCGAGTACCCAGTGATCCATGGAACAGAGCTTACCGGTTCCCCCATAGAAGACGGTCCCTCCAGTGAGGTATTCGTATTCGACGAATGCAGCAGTCTGGAGAGAGTAGATTTTTTTTCTTCTTCTTGTTTCCTCTAGGTAGATTCGATAGGCACAGCGAGACGAAGGCGAGGCTATTGCTTATATTGGAGAGGCGGGTATGGTTTCATACTTACCTCGTGTTGTTGTGCAAGGCAAACCCACCGTTCTTTTTATCTTTCAATGTCGATGTTTGCATGTAAGACTTTAATACTTCAGTGTACAGGTTTACATACAAGGTGGTTTGGCATGATGCTGAGAGGACGGATGACGTGGTAGATTACGTCTTGGCATCGAGTCCGATGAGCTTGGCAAGTTGGTATAATCCAAACGGGATGATGGTTGCAAATCCTTTCCGTTTCCGTTGGCAGGCCTGGCTTCTATAGCGGATAAGAGGTGAATTAACTCATTCAACAAGCATGTTAGCTCAGGGGAAGAGCGCCGGGCTCATAACCCGGAGGACCTCGGATCGAAACCGAGACATGCTATCCTTTCTTTTTTCTTTTTTGGTTTTTTTTTTTTTTTTTTTTTTCGATTTCTCTAAAATCGAGCAATTTTACAAAAATCTGGTGGCTCTGGAGGTCGAGCGATGTTCTGGTTTCTCTAACTACTTACGAGACGAATGGCAGCCTCTATATAGATGCTTCGATGATGGGGAAGGAAGCTATTTGTGAGGTGGTGGTGATCATTTTTTGTGGGCTGAATCTGCGGCTAGGGGTTGATTATATATAGGGGGTACGTCAACAAGGTAAAGAAGAGAGAGAGAGTCGTAGATCAATGCCCAAAGGGTTGCCAACCGGAGATACACATCAGGACCCTTTTCCATAGAGCATCTGTGTATGCCATACAGCAGAGCGAATTCTCTTTCCGACACCCAAATGTATACGCGCAAACCCCCCACATCACGTCGACCAACTCCGATGCTTCCTCCAGTCCTGCCTGGTCGCATCCCTCAAATCATCCACGTTGATCACGTCCACGCCCTCGCGTACCAACACGTGCCAGACATGATTCCTCAACCCCCTCGGCCAGCTCGGCGTGGCCCAGTATCTCACCTTGAGACCGCGCTCGTGCGCCGCGTCCACCTGCGCACGAATCCGAGCCAGTTGGCCCTGTGAGAAGCGATTCTGCGCGAGCCAGCCAATCGTCTTGCGAAAGTCGACAGACGCGTAGTAACTGTTCGTGTAGTTGTACAAGTCCAGCGAGTCGTTTTCCACCAATGGATGATGATGCTTTTCAGCCTCGGACTGAGGAACAGGGCTCGGCCTCGACACCTGTCGCCTACTACCCAACTTATCCAACGGCGCATCGAAGAAGATATCCCGGTACGTCCCATTATTCTCGACGACGCGATCGAACGGCGCATCCCCCGTCACCACGACCGTGACGGGTCTCCGAACCAGAAGATCCGACGACGCGTTCAAATGCGTCAGATACCCTGCCGCCCGCAACGGCTCCAGCTGCTCCACCACGTAGGGCCACAGGGTCTGCCCGTCGGCCTTGAAATCGATCAGCAACGCCAGCGTCTGCGAGGGATCGTTCGCGAACACCCCGGCCAAAAGGTCGCTTCCATCGCTCTTCTTCTTCGAGGGCTCCAACCGACTCGACCGGGTATTGTGCTTCTGCAACAAATCCAGCAGCGGGTCGAGGTACAAACTGCGCAGTGTCGCCGCCTGGTGCAGCGTGTGCCAGGTATGTCCGACCAGCAGATCGTCGCCGGATAGCCAGATGTCCGCTTCCACGCTGATGCAGCCGGCGCTGATAGCCGAGTGTAAGGGGACGCGGCGCCAGTAGTCGTTGTGCGAGTGGCATGCGACGGGAACGACGCCGTGGGTGGTCCAGTGGGAGAAGACGGAGGGACGGCCGCCCGGGAACACCCAGGCGTCGAGGCGGGCGTCGAGGTCGTCGGGGAAAAGGTAGACGAGAGCCCACCCGACGAGAGAAATGAACTTGAGGAAGCCTCTGGGCCGAGGTTGTCAGCTTGGAGATTCAGAGCCAGCTGAGACGCTTTCTTACAAGACCATAATCAACCCCCAAAACGGTCGCTTGAACACTCTACAAACGAGAGACCTTATTGAATACGGGCGCGCACCGCAGTGGCGATGAGAGCACGTCCAGATGCTACGAAGACGACCCGACCAAGTTCGCCATGAGGCCTTCCTCGCGTGTCGTTTCTGTTTCTCCGAGCCATCGAACGGGGAATTTTCCACGTCGGAGAAATCGTCAAGGTCGCTCGACGAACGTTCCTCGGGGACCATCTGCAGCGAACCGACTCGTTGGGCGTTCGGTCGAGAGGAGGAACCCGCTTCCTCGTGGGAGGATTTGAGTGATGACAATCCGATGGCCATGACGTTTCTCTCCCGAGAGTCGCACGGATTGCATGCTAGCAGTTAGTTAGACCATGCGAGAAGAAGCTGATCAGCTACAAAGCAACCGGAGGATGATGAGAAAAATAAACGGACTGACTGATTTACTTCGCCATGCTGGGCCGGAAGCACGAGGAAGAGGCCCAAGCGATGACCAAAAATAAAGGAAGACCCCGGAATAATTCTACTGTATTTTGGCCATGGGAATCCCCTGGCATGGCCTTCAAGTCTTCAAGCATCGATCCAATCAAACCGAAAGGAAACGCGGGTCTGGAACAGTCGGGTTGCGAGCCAAGCGATCTAGCCAAAGGCTTAATCGCGACAAGCAGTTCGTCCATGGGTGATCGCTGGCAATGATGTCGAATACGGCGAGAGCTGACGACGCCGAGGGAGGGGCGAGGAAACGTCACCCATGATTTGGTTTTTTCCAATTGTTGATGGTTGAAGAGTGCTCCAGGTCTTGTGGAAGTGTGGGTTTTGTCAAGTGACATGCCGGGCGTAATGTGATTGGACGAAGCCTTTGGAATAATGTATCTACACTTCAAAACAAAAAAAAAAAAAAAAAAAGCTCTCG
This sequence comes from Hamigera avellanea, assembly GCA_027569715.1. Lineage (NCBI taxonomy): Eukaryota > Fungi > Ascomycota > Eurotiomycetes > Eurotiales > Aspergillaceae > Hamigera > Hamigera avellanea. Next base: position 28,985 of record JAPDKU010000156.1, read on the forward strand.
TATGCAGTTTATGAGTATATGACGCCGGATGTGGAAGGCGGACGGATTAACCCCGGTGTATGGATCAATTCTCAAAAGCAAAAAAAAAAAAAAAAAAAAATATAGAAAAGCATGTCTCGGTTTCGATCCGAGGTCCACCGGGTTATGAGCCCGGCGCTAAACACCGTAGCAAAAAAACTTAATGGAGGGGATAAACAGAAAAAAAAAATTATAAAAAC